>BQNB010014364.1:0-42500 GCA_026074375.1 Tanacetum coccineum
AAAAGTAAAACGTCATTACGAACAACTTTCGTGTTTCGCCGGAAGGCCGAAACGGACTCGAAAGTGCTCAAAACATTAATTTATTAATTCTGTCAGATTTAATTAAGTATTAAAATGACTTATTTTCTACTAAAGTGTATATTTCGATCTAGCTCCAGTTTCTTCGTTATTGGGAGTTAGAAGTCCCATTTTATATCAAAACGACCGTCTTGGAAAGCTTAATTATATTCCATAAACAAAAATCCAACTTTTCAAAATCTCGAACCCCGAAACATAGAGACTGTTTTCTGGTCAAGTGTGACCCGTTACAAAAGGCGTTAAATCTCGTTTTCGACCCAAAAACTCATCAAAAATATATTCAATATGCCTTATTATTTCATATAAATCCAACTTTAACATCAATATCATATTATTTCCTACGCCGCAAGTTTCGATTGATTTCGCCACACATATACATATTTACGGAAAACAAATCAAATAAATGAAATAATCGAAATAGGCATCAAAGGAAAGCTCACAAAGCTATACGAAGCAAAGTCGGAAAATAAAAGAGTTCGCCTCGTCCCTCTCGAGTCTTAGCCGTGGCTCACCTCGACCAAACCGAACCAAACCAAAACTCAAATCAAACCTAAATCAACCCAAGTCCACAAAATAAATACACCTTCGTGTGTCTTATGCTCGACTCGAACCCACCACCGAAACCCACAACCCTTTTGATTTCATGGACACTTGTATGGTTGGTAAAATAAAAAGTTTATGGATTGGTTATGGTGTTTGTTTCAGCCGTGTAAGTGTAGAGAGAAAACAAAGAGATTGTGAGTTTTCTTGGTTAGCAAATGTGTAGTGAATGAAGCTAGGTAACTCATCTATTTGTACTAAAAGGTAGTTAAAGTAACCATTTGAATTTCCAAGTGTTACAAGAGATGTAGGGGCCTAATGTTGCTAGAGGAAAACAAGGAAAATGTTGGTCAAGGTGTTCAAGTATATTAGTTGAAATATTGAACTTCTTGTCCCCCATATATGTTGTTGCCGTGAATCATGAGAAGGAAAAAGGGAGGGCATTTTTTTATTTTTGATCTTTTATAAATATCTAGCATTTACTTGCACTTTCAAGTTGTAGTTTTAAGTATAAAGGTGTAACATGTAATGTATAGGCTTTAGTAGTTTATTTTTAATAAAACAATATGACTAAAATGTTAACTTGTGTATAGTATTAGCAAAACTATATTTTAGATAAATATCTAATAAATATCTAGGGTTTTAAAAATGTGTATAAGTGATTTCCGGGTATGCTTAAACGTATTTTATCGCGAAACGTAAACACTTTACGTAACCGATAAAAATAAAATACAAAAGATAATAATTACTTTCGAAAAATAAAATAATGTTTTTATCGTTTGTATAATGTTATCGTATAAGTAGGTCAATCGTCTTGTAAAATAATATTTATAAATTTAAAACTCATATAAATATTATATAAGTGATTCTAAAATGTTTCGCAAATTTTTTTATAAAAACTGAACCAACACTATTCACGTCAGGAAATAGTGTATAAAAATCATATTTATCTTGTTTTAGTCCCGTTTTATATGTTTAAATGAAAATTTTTAGCTTACGCGATTTAATTATGTGATGAGAATTTAAAAGTAAACGTGCGCGAGACTAAAAAAAATTAATAGTGAAATAATGACGAAATGAAAGACGTCATAAAATGACCTGAAAATACGCAATGTTACATGTGAGTCCCTAAATGAATAGATCTTTGTAGCCTATGAAGGATGATAGCCAAACTGTATAAATACAACTGACTATATAGAAACACTGATTATGAATACTATATGTTGATGCGGAATCTCAACACAAGTACTAAGAAAAACAATGTATAACTAAATAACAACTTCTATTAATCTGCTTTGAACAATTACAGATTACTAACTATTTTTGATATGATATTGCTATGAGATATCTTGAGAACGTATCTAACTATGCTTAGAGATATCCTTTTATAGACTAAGGATAAACTCTCACAAGCTTACAAATCGCTAACAACTAACACATATCTTTTCCTAGAATATCTCATACATATCTCATAAACGGTACTAACTATTTAGTAACTAACGGTACTAACTAATCGATCAGTACTTACATTTTGTACTGTCGGTACTAACTATTACTAACAGAGCAATTCTCGTGCCCCTCAACGTTCTTGCATTCAGCGTATGATCTCTTTGGAAGGAATAGTTATATGGGAGGGTTGTAATAAATCTTGTATTTCCTCTATGTTCTTATGTATCTTATTTTAAGATAATAAATCGGATGTTGTGGCTATAAATCTTTTTGTTATTTGTTATTTATGCCTTTTGCATTTAATTTCGTTACCAGCTTGGTAACTCGTTTGCATTTCTTTATAATAAAAAAAAATTGATTTAACTTGGGTGTTTCAAGATTTGTGATGTTGGTTTAATATTTATTGTTGCGACCAAGGCTCGGCTCCTAGTGGGCTTACAAAACTTGATATAATTAAAAGATGTTTCTTGATAAGAAGTTTTAAAATGACTAAAGAGAAAAAAAAAAGTAGCTCATATATATATGGGTATTCTCATATAATATCAGTATTGGTGCTCAAGGAAGCAAATGAGAAATCAGGAAGTACGCAATAATCGAAGTGGTCAATATTTATATATCTGACCGATATAAGGTAACTAGTAAGAGGTCATAAGATAGACGTAAGAGAGCGAAATAATAGCCAAGTATTAAATACTCATTATCCATGTAATAGTAGTAGGGATACAAAAGAGAGCTTATAAGTTACATGGGAGCAAGCGCGCACGGATATCGGATAAAATAAGGAAAGACTTTATTCTTTAAAAATTTTGAAAAACATGGTAAATAGTTAGGTTTTGGAAACGACCTCAGTTCTCTATGACTTCAGCTCCGCTACCAATCTGTAAACCCCCAAAAATCACTTCCAAACGCAGCGGAATACACTTGGGGCTGCTACTTCAAGTCCATACGCACAAGTCACAAGAACGACCTCAAAAAAAAAAGTCGATAGTTTATTTATAAAATGTCACATTCTATTTTAATTAAAAATGTCAGAGTTTTAAATAGGTTCATATTATAATGTTATAGAAACATTGTCATAACGTTTGTCAAATATACTCAGTTATTAAGCCTTCAAAATATATTATATCCCGCGCGGATGAATGCTCCCAATCTCCATAGCAAATTGTAACCTGAAAATACATGCTTAAAACGTCAACAATAATGTTAGTGTATTCATGTAGGTCTTAAGTAATAAAAAGCAGTATTGAAATAATTTAAGAAAATATATGAAGTAAGAAAGAGTAGAGTTACGGCATTTCACAAGTGCTGTTGTTTCCGAAATCCAAGAAGTGATTTAATAATTAATCTTAGTAATGTTTACAGTAGTGGGATACACAAGATCGAAGTAATGGAGGAACTATGTACGTTTTTCAGTGGGTCCAATTACAAGTAAGGTTTAGACAAGAGAAACTCATTATCATGTCCAACACTTTTGTTTAATATTTTTATTTGCCACTAAGTCAAGACACCGAAGCCTTAACTAGATTTGTGCCCCAATCAGAAAATAGGATGCTTGCCAACACCCTAACACCTCTCAATGTTAAATGCACCTGATCAAACTAGTGACCCAAGTAAAGGTGGGGATTGTCAGTCCTGATAGATCTATCCACAACACTCGCGCTCTCTACTTAGCAATTACGGTCATGATAAGTAGGGGACTTCAGGCAATTAGTAAGGTTGTAACTTCGTATATATTCAGGGCAGTAGTATTGGATAGGCTTACACTTGTTAAAAACACTTGTCGGTCCGTATAAGTTTAAAACCAATCATTGTTTAAATTCATGGTTTTCAAATACTCTAGGATTATTCACGATCTCAAATCATGTAGTAAACAAATCAAGCTTTAGTAAAAATAATCATGTAACGTTTACGTATAGAAATCAATAAGTTTATGTAGTAAAACGAGCACATATTCTAGCCCCGAAAACAGTTTAAGAAAACCATTAAAAGAGAAAATGTGGGGCTTTGAACTCACAAAGTATTGAAAGGTAATTGTACTGTAGTAAAATATACAAGTTTGTAAACGAGATGTTTTCCCCTCGCGGTTTATCAAACATTGAAAAAGATTGAAATGCGACTATGAATCACATTGTTCAACGATCACGGATCGGTAATAAGTCAAATAAATCACAACGAAGCATGCAACGATTTCCGATCACGACCTATAACTTATGTACGTCGCTTATAATAACGTACAAAATACGATCAACAGGGGCTGTTTAGCGTTACGACGATTATGTGTCAAACTCGCAATTTTCGTTATTTTAAATTTACTATTTACCCTTCTGGACTTTTTGGTTTCCGACTTGCACTTTTGACTTTTTTGACTTTTACGGATCCACATAAAACGTTAGCGTAGAGGTAAATTTTTGAAACGTTTTTTTAAAATAATAAATCATAATTTTCGATTTATTATTGCTATTTGCAATTTATTTTTTTTCCTAACATTATTTGCTTGAAAACGAGGAAGATATATGTTAATTTCTGAATAGAATTTATTAAAAAACGAACCGCTAAAATCACCCATTTCAGATTCTGGGCTATAAAGCTATTTGATATAAAACGTCATTTCGCCTGACAACTTTTTATGTGTTTTGCACCGAGACACGAACCAAGGCAGGAAAATACCTAAAATAACTAGCACCTGCAAGTAGTTTTGAATACAAACGCGTTATCCGAGACACAAGAAAATAATTTAAAATTTTATTTTTACTTTTTATTAAATAAAAATATTTAATAAATTATTTAGCATTTTATTTCAGAAACATTCGTTAAAAACTGTGAATTATATCAAAGTAAAGTCTTTATTTTACGGAACAAAATGTTACCTCGTATCGAATGAGACCAAATTTTGGTTCAAATAAATAGTAATAATGATTTGTTAATAAGTTTATAAAAACATTGTTATCTAAAAATAAGTCATTGTTAAATACTCTTTTATTATCAGGAAAGCGATTTTTTGGATAACAATGGCGCAGTTTGTTACGTTTTGATTATACCGTTTTTGAAGTCCTCATCGAGTCTCCGAACTGAGTTAATTATCAAATTATTACTAAAACGTTACATCTCAATAAACCCCTCAACTTTTGTAACAACTATTCAAAAATTTTTTTAAAACTTTTATTTATATATATATTAATTTCATATCTTTTCCTAGAGAGATGTAGAGAGCTTTCTTATAACCCTTAACACATTTATAATCCCTCCTCCAAATTTTTTTTTCGGCGCCGTCCATCTATTTTCCCGGCAACCATCCGACCGAACCGACACCTCACCTCTGTACCTCCTGACCCTCACGCTTAACTAACAAAAACAACCATCACTTTTTACAATCACCATCACTTCATCTTGAAGAACCAAATAATAACAACCCACATCCCACCCAAGCCGAATCCACCTACATCATCATGTACCCATCTCATCCTCTACCACCGTAACCACGTCCTCGTCACCTCCACTCACCATAGTCTATAGCATCTCAGTTTAGTTCAGCGACCATAAAGATGCATTCTGGGTTTTGATTTAAAATGTTCTCAACAAGGTTATCACGGCGCGACGCGCGGTTTGTGTGGTATCGTTCTAATTTCCGGTAACAGGCGGGTTTGCGTTTGGACCTGGGCGCTTACTGAAAAAACCGCCATATGGCGTAGGTTTGGAGTAATGGCAACAGCTACAGATAGGGAGTGTTTGTTTTTGGACACCTCTTCTCTTCTAATTTTTGTTTTTTTTTTCAGGATTAGGGACGCTTGTGTTCGCTTTTTGGTTTGCACGAAACGCAGCAATGTTCTCAGCCAAGGGTGGTTGGGTTGTTGACAGCCACTAGGTGCGTTAGGTGTTTGGGTTTAGCTCTCACTCCGAAAGGGACCCTCGTCTCACGGGGTTTGAGCAGCCATCTCGAATGGGTGCCGTAAAGAGAGTTGTGCTTGCGTTTTATAAGCAGTCGAAACTCGCTCGTGTATTAGCTCTCGCGCGCGTCGCGTTTAGTCACGTCAACTATGAGTAAAATGGTAGCTATTTGGTTGATTTTTAACAGCGAATAATGAAGTCTCACTTTTCGGTTTTGGTTTATAAAGACCCTAAAGGGTTCGTTTTGGGTTTTGGTTTTAAAACAGCCCCCTGAAACCTCGGCGGGCCACTAGTCTTGTGTGTTTGGATGGGTTTGACCGTGCTGGGCACTCAATAAAGTCTGTGTGGGCGCTTTGATGTGTATAATCGGGTCGCATATAAATAGTCGCGAGATTTTTACGAGTCACTTATAGACATCTGGGTTCAACCTGTAGGCTGGTTATTTGTTTCTCTCGCTCAAAATAATAACAGAGATTAAGTTATGTTACGTCTCACTCTCGCTTTATTTTCGTTTTGTGTTTGGTTCGCTGCCTCTACTCCGCCCCCTAAAACGGTCTTGCCGTTTTGGGACAGCAGCCCCCACTAAGGGGTGTGTTTGGTTTTGCTATATTTTGTAGATTACTCTGATTTCTGCTTCAGTAATATATGAACATTCGCGGATTGTACTCATACTGCAATCACTGGTATTGTGATTTTAATTATGTGGTAATTTCGTTGTTCGAGCTTATTGTATCTCATGATAATCGGATACGTTTCGCGTACGCGCAACGGCTATATGGTCATTTGTCCCTGAGAAATTTCCTTCGAAAAACAATTGTGGTGATTCATTAGTTATTACTTCGTTTATAACCCTTTATTATCTTTGAGAATTCGCGATAATGAAGAAAACTAAGTATATAGTTTAAAGATATTTTATTTACAATTTATTTTATATTTAACATTCCTTAATTGTATGCAAATAATATAAACCGATGTGTAAACTAGTACTTTTTGCAACAAGGACGATAGTTTTAAAAACGTAATGAAAATTTATCTGTCCTAGAGATAGAAATTATAAAATAGTATTTTTTATCTATTTCTTCGCTTTTGATAGTACAAGTAAGTAGAAACTTTTAGTCCTCCGCCAATAGTTTATACTCGAACGTCAGAGCTTTTATCTGTTATTATGCCCGCTAACTTCACTATATCGCGCCTTGTATATACATTATTGTTTTTTGTGAGCAGACTCTATTTTATTTTGTCTCCATTTTAGTTTAGATCAAGGATCGCGTCGTGCGCATGTGTTTGATATATGATCAGTACTGGTATTTTCTGATGTATTATATTTGCTCGTTGTCAAAGAATGACATCTCAAAGATGATATCGTGTACACTATAGATCATCTAATACTAAACACCCCACCGCTCAGAGACCTCCCCTAATCCCCATATATCCTCTAATGGTTCCTCAGAGCCCCCCTATCACAGACGAGCCCCCACCATGAGGTGTATTATCATCACACCACGACCCCGATTTTCCTCACGCGTCCTTGCAATGCCGCTGCTTCGGCACCTCCCCGCCCTTCTTATTACCGACGCACCCTTCCCACACCCTAGCCCGACATCTCCTCTATTTAATTGTTCTCCTTCGCGCTGCCTCTATGTAATTTATACGGAATGTATTCATACATTTGCGTGTGTTTTGTTCTTAGAATTTATTTTTTTACAACCACCAAACTAACCCACTTGTCAAAACCAAATCCTTTTATCAACGGTCGCGTTGACGTACTAATCCATCGGAAAGCCAACAATTCATCATCCTAAGCTGGAGGATTAGCCGTTAAGTAAGCTGTGTACAACTTCATTGGTAAGACGTTCCGTTCTCGTTTGTGCTTTGTGCTTTGTTTTATTTTGGCAGTTCTGCCTAGATCTGCTCTGCAACTTCAAGTGAGTTCATAGCCCCACATTTTTACTTGTTTTGAATACAATGTTTTTATTATCTTTTGGGGTGAGAAACATGCTCGTTTACAAACTTGTTTACGTTACCGAATTTCCAACTCGTTTACACACTAATTACAAACCTGGTTACTTGATTGATATCACACTCTTTTCTGCTTATGGATTTAAGTACTCAAAGCTATTTACGAATAAAATGGTTATTTACTTCTTGGTCTACCAAGTGTGCTTCAGAGTTACACATTCTATTTACGTGTTGCCTAAGATTTGCTTAACAAACCTCGACCTACTGCCAAATTATCCATTGAAATGTGTATTTCTCGAACCGGAGGATCGGTTGTTGATGGGAGCGCAAGTGCATAAATAGATCTAATTGGGACTAATTATCCCTATTGGGTAAGCATGCATACTTGTTTCCGTATGCCGTCGTCTGAACAAAAACGGTATTAAATATGTTCAAGTCGATTGTGCACTATGTGGGGAGGTGGTCTTTGGTTTGGACAACGGGTCCGTTAAGGGAGGAATACTATGCAACCCAGGATTTGTGTGTAACATGCACCTGTTGGCATCTTACATTGAGCTTAGGTCTGTCATGAGCTTAGTCGCAACGTATACACTTTTATCATGCGATATTGTTTTCGTTATTAATAGCGAGATGTGCTTTGGTACGTAAAGTTATATCTCCTATAACTGTCAGTGCGTACTGTTAAACTTGTGGTCCCACACTACTTAGGCTTTGAACGTTTCTGATTATTAAAAATAGTTTTCGGTAACAATTGAGTGAAGCTTGTTTTCACTAAACGTTTTTTGGTCCTCATAAATGTTGTTTTACTTAAACCTATTGAATTCATCAAATTTATGTTGACCGTTTGTTTTTAGCATGTTTTTTTCTCGGTGCTTAGCTTTGACTTCTTGATGTGCTATGTGTAGTTAGTCTTACTGTGCAATATGATATCTCTTTTCAAGGAACTTTATCTAAAATATCATATCGTGTCTTTTGAATAACCAAAATTCTTGCTTCCGATAGAATTTTACTTTATGCTTCCGCAAAATGTCTAATTTCTTTTATAATTCATAATTAAACTTATTTATTTTTAAAGTCATTTGCAAACGGGTTATGACTTTCCACAAAGTCCAATTAGTGGTCGTTCTCTTGTGCCTTTGTGTATTCGAATTATGGGTGGACGGCACGAATCATCGGAAACGTATTCGTATGGGCCCCGTCTCTGGGGGTGTGACTTATTTTCTATTTTGATATACATACATACATATATGTGATGAGAAATCCACTTGCGCGTCCTAAACCTTAACACTTAGTATATTTTATATACTATTTTCCATCCAATCTTAAGGTATATCAATTTATTGAAAACTTTACATTTTTGGTAAGTTTCTATTTTTAGAAAAGTTACTATTTTCGAAAAACCGCTATTCTTAGTAAGTCTCAACATTCCGTAATATTTATAATAATATTTACATTTTTACGTCGGACTTTCGACGCTTAATTAATCCTTAATTTCTCTATATCGAAATTATATCTCGATTATTACAAAAAGTTACTATTTTTAGACTTTCCGTTTTTTTTTAAACCGATTAACAATCTCGAAAATAAGTACTATCAATAATATATTATTCGACAATATATTTTATCACTAAGTAAAAATGTATCAGGAAAACATATTAATATTACTCAATTATATCCGTTGGACTTTCAATGTTGACTATTAGAGTTTTGACCCGCTATATCGCGATTTTATAAATTAATAACCTTCGGGAAAAACGTAAAACGTCATTTGCCCTACGAACAACTTTTGTGTTTCGCCGGATTCTAAGGCCAAAAAGGACTCGAAAAAGTGCGCAAAAACACTTAATTTATTAATTTCTAGTCAGATTTAATTTATGTATTAAAATGACCTTGTTTTTACTAAAGTGTATATTACGATATAGCTCCAGTTTCTTCGTTTTGGGAGTTAGAAGTCCCATTTTTATATCAAAAACGGACCGTCTTGGAATAAGCTTTAATTAGGATTCAAAAAATTAAGATACTCAATTTTTAAAATCTCGAAACCGAACATAGAGTCTGTTTTCTGGTCTAGTGTGACCCGTTACAAAAGGCGCTTGTTGATAAATTTCTCGTTTTTTCGCGACCCAATAAAACTCATCCAAAATTATATTCAATATGCCTTATTATTCAATATAACTTCAACTTTTAACATCAATATCTTATTATTTCCTACAGCCGCAAGTTTCGATTGATTTCTGCAAACATATACATATTTTACGGAAAGAAAACAAATCAACACTAAATGAAATAATCGAAAATAGGCATCAAATGGATAGCTCACAAAGCTTATACGAAGCAAATAGTCGGAAAATTAAAAAGAGTTACCGCCTGTTCTCTCTCGAGTCTTAGCCGTGGTACTCACCTCCGATCAAACCGGAACCAAACCAAATCTCAAATCAAAAACTAAATCAACCACATTGGTAAGTCCACAATAAATAAATACACTTCGCTGTGTGTATGCTCGACTCGAGAACCCCCCCCATCGAAAACCCACAACCCTTTTGATTTCATGGACAACTTTTGTTGGTTGCTAGAATAAAAGTTGTGAATTATTTCTTTATGGTTTAGGGGCTGCCCGTTGAGGTTTGAGTTGGAGGAGGAAACAAAAGATATGTGTTGAATAGTTTTTTGTTACTATGTGAATGAGAGTGTGTAATACTTATACTAAAAGAAAGTCTTGATTACTATTATGAAAAGTAGTCAAAGTAGCTTGTACATAATATTGTAAGAAGTCTAAGGAGATTTGGGTTCTCCTTGTTTTGTGGCTGCGTGAAATGGGGAGGAAGGACAACCAATTGTCCCCTTAGAAAATACTAATGAGTAGGATTTAGAACAACCATGTTGTATTAGGAAGTCATAGCTTTTTTTTGAGATAAGAATAAATATGTTGCTAGTAATAAAATTTGAAGTCTAATATACTTGCATCTTTTAGTATGGGCGGTAAGGTGAGTGAGTAAAGTTTATAAAATTTTGGATATTTTGTTGAAGTGTAGATGAGTATTGGTGGTTCCGTGAATGCCTAAATGTATTTTATCGCGAAACGTAAACACTTTACGTAACCGATAAAAATAAAATACAAAAGATAATAATTACTTTCGAAAAATAAAAAAAATGTTTTTTATCGTTTGTATAATGTTATCGTATAAGTAGGTCAATCGTCTTGTAAAATAATATTTATAAATTTAAAACTCATATAAATATTATATAAGTGATTCTAAAATGTTTTGCAAATTTTTTTATAAAAACTGAACAACAATTCTTTCAATTCGTCAGGATATTAGTGTAATAAAATTATATTATCTTGTTTTTAGTCCCGGTCTTTTATTATGTTTTAAATGAACATTTTTTTAGCTTAAGCGATCTTAAAATTAGTGTGATGAGGATTTTAAAAAGTGTAAACAGTTCGCGGCGACTCGATGACTAAAAAAATTTAATAGTGAAATAATGACAAAATGAATGACGTCATAAAATGACATGAAAATACACAATGTTACACTAGCATGCATAACCAATCCAATACAATCCAATCCAATACAATCCAATTACACGATTTCCCAGTAACGATTTATAAGACGTCTCAATCGTACCAAGGTCCCTGTGGTTACCCCCTTAACCCCGGCCGTGGATACTCTTAAAGTAACCATCCTGCCCGCTAGGCCATAGTACCTTCCACTAAACAGGCCATGGATACCCGCAGGTAATCCCCCCTGACTTAGTTCATAATTCTCAATACCACATCACAAAACATGAAGCACACAGAGAACTACAATAGCACGTATAGGCCATGCATCTTTAGACAAATACATTATCATAGTAATCAAAAACCAATTCCAAAACACTTTGATATTTTTCACCCATAAATCATAAAAAAAGAGGATCCAAATCATAAAAAAAGAGGGGCTATGAAACTCACCTGATGCTTAAGCAAATTCCAAATCCTTGCACGAAACTAAACAATCAAAACAAACACGCGTTACACGCTACTAAGCCAAAAGCTTAAGCACATGTAACAATCATATGATGGATGCCTAAGATGTTTAGTTACCCTTACGGGTCACCCCGACACCATGCCCAACTTTAACCACTTCATTACCAAGTTTCACTAGTTAGTCACAATTTGTTCAAAACTGCAGAATTTTAACGCGACTTAACGTACTCAAAACCCTTACTTACTGACCTTCATAATTCAAACCAAAAATCACCTGTATTCATTAATGAGTATATTAACTACTTTATGATTTCCAAGAGTCAATTACATGCACAAGTACTCCTAAGAAAATCAAACTTCAAAACAGTCCCAATTCGGATCTGTTTGCACACTAAAACGTTTGGATCTAAAAAGCATACTTAGACTCCAAATCAGATGCTCTTCTTTGGAAGATTTCTAATAGACACATAGAACTAAACTCCTGTATAAGGGCTAAGCTAAATTCGAAATTTAAGTGGGGGTCTTACACCTCGTAATCCTCCCTAAATCAGACCCGTATTTACTGTTTTGACCACTTTTCTCGTAACCAACAATCAAAGGAATTCCCGACCTTAAAAACTTTCGAGGCCGGATGTTATGGAAACTAGACTCTCTGAGCTACATCATAGACACTAGAAACTTGACAAAAGCTATTCCCATCATTGAGATAACAGCCGAACATTCTGCCCTAATCTAAATCAAGTTCTAACGCGATCTAAACCCTAACGATTACACCAACGCACATCTAATTGATTACTAAGAACCCTAATTAGCATATTATCTTTAGTTTACAAAATATTAGAAACCCTAGATCCATCATATACATGTGTTACATGAATTAAATCAATAACCAAACTAATTGGAAAACATACATACCTTAAATCCTTGAATTCTCTTCAAAAGATCAAACCTTAATTTTTTCCTCTTCTCTTCTTGTTTTTGTTCGACCGATTGCTGCTATGGGGAGTAAAATTTCATTGCTTGGGGTTTATTATAATATATGTATTGATTAAATACTTTCCTAATTAGAGTTTTAATCAAATTGGGCTTTGTTTTTCTTTTTTTCCTTTTTAAACCCCTAGTCGGCCGAATATGTATTTATACATATATATATATATATATATATATATATATATATATTAATTATTATTATTACCTTAATTTTTTACAAAAACCTAAGCTAATTTGAGTAAACCTTTATACTTACGCTACTTGCTAAACTTTCTAAATATAACTTTCATTTCACCAAACCACTTTCTATTTTTAGAAAGTTTGCTACAAACTTCTATATTTCACTCACTTATTTCATTTCCAAGATGCCACATTACTCATAAACGCTTAACACATAATTATACAACCATTGACGTAGCAATGCATGCAACACGTCTTTCATTTCCATTATCACCACACGTGAACAAATGGAATACTTAACAACAAACTCAAACACACTCAAAATGAGATGCCCAAACACCTCAAAATGATATCAGGCACATAATTAACTCACTTAGCCCACATAAATTCACATAGCTCAACACTTAAACACGTAAAAATGAACTCTTAGCCATATCTAAAGGTTTAAACCAACCAGCTCAATTCACAGTTGTTACAGGTATGCCCAAAGCTCTCATAAGAGACAAAGGAACTCATTTTTGCAATAAAATTATGGAAAAAACCATGAAAAGATATGGAGTTACTCGCTGTTTCTCTACATCCTTTCACCCTCAAATGAGCGGACAAGTCAAAAATACAAACAAAGCTCTTAAAAGAACACTTGAAAAAACTATAAAAGACAACCCCGCTATCTGGTCAAGAAAACTTAATGATGCTCTATGGGCTTTTTGTACCGCTTACAAAACACCAACCGGTACCACACCATACAAGCTCGTATACGGTAAAAACTACCATCTACCTTTTAAAATTGAACACCGTGTGTACTGGGACCTGAAACACTGTAATCCAGGTCTCATCGCTGCTGGTGAGAAAAGAATGTTCAGGTTGCATGAATTAGACAAACTCAGACATCAAGCTTATGAAAACTCTCGTCTATACAAAGCAAGAACCAAAGTATGACACGATAGGAAACTCAAAATGAGAAAAGAATTCAAACATGGAAACAAAGTGCTGCTATTCCACTCTAAGTATAAATTCAAAGAGCTAAAACTCAGATCTCGTTGGCTAGGACAATATGTAGTAAAACTTTAGTATCCACCCGGGTATGTTGAACTATACGGAAAAGATGACAAGACGTTCATTGTTAACGACCATCGATTCAAACTCTACCATGAAGAACATAATGACCCAAGGGAAGAACTCACTCCCTTCTTCCCCAAAGAATGAAACAAAGATGTACGAGTCTAGCTAACGACTCTCTTAAAAAATTTAATGCTTCTCGGGAGGCAACCCGTGCTATATCTATGTTCCACTTAAATGTGGAGGAGTCCCTCCTCCTCTATTTTATCTTCTAAAAAAACCCTAAAAATATGTTCTTTTTGTATGTTTTGTTTATTTACTTTTGCAGGTAGTATAACTTAAATCTAGAAAATTATAGCGTTTGCTCAAGGATAGCTCTCTCGCAGCTACATCAAATTATGCCCCGGGAAGTATCGTTTTCCCTTAATTTTCCCTATTTTATATATTTATCAGTTCTCACATTGAGGGCAATGTTCAACTTAAGTGTGGAGGGGAAGCAAAATAGGAAAAATTAAATAAATCATATTCCTTCATGTTTGCCATGCAATTTAGCCAAAAAATTTTTTTTGGGTAAAAGGGAATCAATACCCCGGTAAATTGCATTACACTAAAAAAAGCGTTTAAGTACAAAGGATGAGGGTGAAGTCCCTCATCTCAGCCCGTTATATAGGAAAAAATAAAGCAAAACTAGATTTGCTACATTCCTTTCCACTACATAAGAACGACATGCCGATCTTATGAAATAAAAAAAAACAACTACTTCCTACCACGACATTTAAGTTTGAAGTCAAATTGGTCACAAAATTCTTGATATAAATTTAGCCTAATCATGGCTGCTATCATGTACTTAGGGATCACTCTAATCGGTATTAGGGTATTGGTATTAAGTTGGTGTTGGAGATCCAGATGCGAACTGAATGCAATATATCTTATTGCTATATTTGGGTGGATCATTTCCCAGATGTATTTGGTTATTATTGTCGTGAATAATACCCTTTGATTAGGGTTTGCTGATAACCGCAACCTTGGTATTGGATAAGCATTACCATTGTACTCGTTGATGTATGTTCTCGCATTCACATCGGGGTTCTGTCTTGATACATTTGGGTGGAATTGGAAGTTGAATTGTGAATCCATGGTGGTGTGTTGACGTGGGTTTTCAGTGAGGGGGATGGTGGTAACCCTAGGATTTGTTAGGGGTTTGTTGTCATGTGCTAATCACGTGTTTTTAGTGGTTATTATGGTAGGTACTTGCGCTTGTAGACCTGCTGATTAGTGGTGCCTGGTGCGAGTACTTAGAAGTTGAGATATTCAATATCACCTTTTAGGGTTTATTGTTTTATCTCTGAATGGAATGCTTTGTATTTTATATGGGGCATGTTTGATAATAGGACCTTAGTTGGAGGATGTTTTTGGCGTCATAAGGTCCTTATAACAGTCATCTTCGGCGTACATCTATCTTGGAGGATCTATGTGGTGGGAAGACGGCAAGTTTTGATGGTGCTGTTATTGGAAGTAGCGTGTTATGCACACGTTTTATGGACACTTCTTGTTATGATTTTGCAAGCTCAAGAGGGTATAAGCTGTTTTGATGATGGTACGAATTCGTTTGTACTTATGATTCCACAGCGGTTTGAGGGTCTAAGTTGGAAGCATGGGCATCAATCCTAATTTTATTTTAGCTTGCTTGTATTGGTCTTTCAGCTTCCTCTGGTAGTCGTAATAATGGCATGTCATTCTTATGTAGGGTTTATGGTTGTTTCACAATTGGTAATGTGCATGTGTGATGCCCATGTAACGGGCTGTGATGTTAGGATTTCACCTACATCTGTTGTACTTAAATGCTTTTTTGGTGTAATATATTTTACCGGAGTATGAATTCCCTTTTACCCAAAAAACATTTATCCAAAAATTTCAATTGATATTTTATGAAACTAATATATATGTAATTTTTCTTCAAAATTAAAAAATGTATACTCTTAATAAGGCAAATCTAACCGGATTGACACTATAACTAACACAAAACCAGTCCACTAAATTGTGAGAATTAAACCTTAAAGAATTTGGGTATCCACCTCTGATACCTAAGACAATTTTTGCCTTTAGCTTTCTCAGGTTAAGGTTTAAATGCAATTGCAAGTGTCTCATCCGTCGTTACAGCTGTGTACTTGTAGTTTGTCGCCTTTTCTGGAGCATTGGTATTGGTTGAAAATTATATGAGTGAGCCGGTAATTTAGTAGCTCTAGAACTTGTGCTTGATTATCATTTAATAACCGCAATGAGGTTAATTTATAGACAAAATCATATGATAAGAGGTAAAATGAATCCCATGTAACTCTTGTATCTGCAGCACTCCCTTATAGTGCTATTCGGCTAAAGTACCCAAAGTTGAATAAAAATGCTTAGTGAAAGAAGTTCCGTGCCTGCCTTAATTATTATTTAGTATCAAAAAAAGAAATAAGAAGTATAAGGCTTTTTTTGGCACATGGAATCAGTACTGTTACTCACCCCCATCATTATCACATTTTTACCTCTTTGAGATCTTGTCTAGGTGCTCACGCCGCAACGAGCATCTTTATGTGTCTTGTACAAGCCTATGGTAGCGACCTAGATTATGTCTGTGTAATTGAGTGACTTCACATAAACCCTATCTGAGTGACTTGAGTGAATATAAAAATTAAACACTTTCCCTGTGTGAGGTGCTATGTTATATGTCTATGCCTGAAAAGTTTTTAAAATTAGTAAACACTTGTTAAATCCAAATTTTCTCCATGTCATGATAAATGATCTTGTTTTCTCGCTTTGATTGCTTGAGGGCAAGAAATAGCTAAGTATGGAGGGATTTGATAACGCCTAAATTATACATGTTTTTAACGGCATTATTTGTATATATTTTATCATTTCTCGTAAACTTTTGTTACTTAATAGCATGAAATATATGCAGGTTCGCTTAAAGACACCCTGAGCTCAAAAAGTCCAAAATACAAGTGTTTATACTCATCGAAAGACAAGTTAGAAGAAAAGAAAGGACTAAAGCTAAAAATGCTAAGAAGTGCGCCGGTTTTCCAGAAATGTGCGCCGCACTTCCCTTCAAATTAAATAGACTTAAATGGAATTAAAAGAAGTCTGCATTTACACCCAAAGTGCGCCGGTTTTCTACAAAAGTGAGCCGCACTTCCTATCAGCATTAATGATATTTGCACCGACTTAAGCTAAGTACGCCGCACATTTTATAATGTGCGCCGCACTTCGACCCCTTCTCAGCCTATAAATAGAGACGAATTTCACAACATTTGAAGCATCCCTCATATTCTTCTCAAATATCTTCACCAGTTCCCGGGTATGAAGAACGAAGAACACATCATGATATTTAGTAAAATCAGGATTTAGTAAGATCCGATACTTGTAACGGGTGGTATTTTGATCCATTTCCTCCCCAAGCAGAGTATGTTTCTTGTTTCTCTACTTTATTTTGTTATGAACTTCATAGCCATGAGAGGATAAATCTCTCATGACTACTCGGTGATGTTATTATAATGAATAAGTATTTGGTATCATTGCGATCTTCTTAATCTTAAGCTTATGTTGAAATCCTATCGTGTCTTATTTTATCAACTTTGATTGTATGCATATAACGGTATAGGTCGAAAGACCCGTTGTATGTTATATGGGTTTAAAGATTTGTCTACGGTCTTTATCGTTCGGTTGGAGAAATCCGCTTACGTTATTTGATAAATAAAATAGATTTGATATAATAGTAACTGGATTATCTGAGTGACACATTTGATCAAGTTAACTAAATATAAGTCTTAAGTTAAACAAATTAATTTGTGAAAACGCTTTTTGACGAGAAAACCTTTTTATAAGTTAAACAACCTCGAATCTGAGATCGTAATTATCACCATTGCTTAGGAATTATATAAAACTCTTCGAGTAGTCATCTTTCTCCATGATTGAATACATCACAAATTATCTTGAAATTGTTAAAGTTTATTTCATTACGATTATTCGAACACAAATCAAATCCCTGTGGACGACCTTCTCTTACCTAAAATATTTTACTATATATGTGGGTTATACTTTTACCCCGTGTGTTTCCATGTAATAAACTGGTAATTTCAGTCTTATAAATTTAAAGCTTTTGAAACACATCAGTCTGCTTATACATCAACATCTTCTCCTTATGATAAGCATAATCTTTTGGCCGTTTTGGTTTCCTGCACTCCTTAGCAAAATGACCGTACTCCTTGCAGTTAAAGCATTGGATCCTAATCTGCTAAACCACCAGATTACCTACAGTTTCCCTACCCCCAACAACAGTCACTGTCCTTTGATTCCTAAACTGCCCAGATTGTATGTTGTTCCCATAACTTAGAGAATTATCCACTGTCTTATTTCTGGTGTTTGATGGAGTTTTGAGGTTGTTGCTGGTAGGTTTGTAGATCTTTTGAAGTACTTTTCAATGAGTGCTAAATTCCTTTACATCTCCTTGTCTTTTTGAGCTTGTTTTGGATCATTATCTTTGTTAGATGCAAACTTTGATGGAGGTGTAACAGGTTTAGCTATCTCTTTACCTTTTGTTCGGGTGGGAGCATGAGATCTGTATGATGATGTCGGTCTTGATGATGGTGCATGAGTCTTATGAGATTTGGGTGCTTGATTATATTCATCTAGATAGTGTTGTGCAACAGCAACAAGTGCTAATGGATTTGCATTCCTGGCTAGTTTCTCAGCACAGATTTCATTAACTTAATTCTGGTACTGTTTGAGAATGTCAAAGAGCTTATGATATGATTCTTTGTCTAAGTCAACGGTTTGCTTGACAACAGTCACAAGTCTTGACCATTCTTGTTGAAGTTGTTGAAGAAACTGAACATTAACTTGCATAGTAGCAACTTCCAACTTGTTTCTCACTATTTCATTCATCATTTTATAAAACCTTGAGTAGTAAGACTCAATTGACTCCTTATCCCTTGAAGTAAACTTTCCAAATTCCCAGAACAGATTAGTCTTGACATCTTGCTTGTTTAGTGACTCACCCTGCTACAACCTTTCAATGGCTATCCATATCTCCTTAGCAGTAGTACATGCATCAACTATGGAATAAATGTCATATCCAATTCCACTTATTATCATTTGAATTGCTTCAGCTTCATCATCAAAGTAAGCATGTTTTTCATGAGTTGTGTTCTTATATGTTTTACAAATAGTGTGTTCAGGTACTGCTTCGTCTATTGCTACTGCTGGTTTTACTAGAACGGTGATTTCAGTCATTACATAAAGACCATCAAAGATGCATTGCCTTAGTTCTTGCTTGTTAGGCTTAGTATCAACATATCTCAAGAAACGTAACTGCCGCTGAGCATATCTTCCCGTGCAAGCATTGGTGGACGATCTCTTGAACCAACTGCCATGATGTCATTATGCATTTGACTATTTTCTGTGGTTGTTATGATTAGAGTAGTCATGATAAATGATTGATGTGTTATGAATTATGTAATTGAAGTGAAAAAATGTTTTGTCAGATCGTTTCAGTGATTAATGTGTGTTGTGTAATTGTGATGTTGTTTAGGTGATCTTGAATTGTGTTTTTGTTAATAAGTAAGTGTTTGTTATTGGTTTTTAAATTGACAAGGTGTTTGGATCAAATGTTCGATTATCAATCAAATTACGCTTTTTGATCAAACCTCAGATTGTGCTTTTTGATCAAACCTCACTTTGGATCAATCCTCACTTTGGTTCAAACCTCACTTTAGATCAAAATGCAAATTTTTGGGATCAAAAAGCAGATTTTTTGGGATCAAAAAGTAGATTTTGGGGATCAAAAATCAGATTTTTGATATCAAAAAGCAATTTTTTTGGGATAAAAAAGCAGATTTTTTAGGATCAAAAAGTAAATTTTTTTGGGATAAAAAAGCAGATTTTTTAGGATCAAAAAGCATATTTTTTGGGATCAAAAAGCAGTTTTTTGGGATCAAAAAGCAGATTTTTTGGCATCAAAAAGCACTTTCAGTCAAACCTCACACACGAACGTAAATCCACAAAAACATAATTTTTGACATTTTTTCTTGAAATTTTTTGCAAAACTAACTATGTTTAAGCTATATCTAATATAAAAACACAAAATTTAACATTTTTAGCAGCAAAATTTATATTTCATTAATTTTCGTGTATATTAGCTTTAGAACACAATTTTTTTCAAGTTTTGAAAAGATTAAACGCACACAAACTACATGTAATCACCCCGTGGTGATTGATACCAATTGTTATAATCAATACTAAACCATGATCACTTCACATAAACCACATATGGATCGAAATTAATAAGAAGAAAATAAGGAAGAAGTTAGAGAGAAAGTAGAGAGAGAAAGAGATGGTAGATTATCCAAATGTGTAAAACCTTACAAAAAAACAACCAACACCCTCTCCATCCATAGAGAGTGGTATTTATACCACAAGTGTAACACCCCTAAAATGGGTCGCAACAGAAATATGTCCGGGAGCGTTACTTCATGAATACATTGCATAAGATATAATAGAACGACCTCTAAAAGAGTCGTTTGAAAAAGTAATCTCGTTGATTTAATTAAAATTGAACTTGTTATAACATTTGCCTCAAAGTTGCATCAAAATGTAAGACTAGAATAATACAACGAGATTTGATAATTGAATGTATGTAGAAATCCATGATTGAAATCTTGTAAAATTTGGACTCCAATGCACATCAAGAATGTCAAGCAGCTTATTCACCTGAGAAATACATGCTTAAAAGTGTCAACATAAAGTTGGTGAGTTCATAGGTTTATGTAAGTATAAAGGTTGGACCGCAAGGTTTCAAAGTATGTATTGCATGGTATACAATATTCGTAACAGTAAGTATTGCATGGTATACAATATCCAGAACAGTAAGTATTGCATGGTTTACAATATCCAGAACAGTAAGTCTTGCATCGTATACAATATTCAGAACAGTAAGTATTGCATGGTATATAATATCCAGAACAGTAAGTATTGCATGGTATACAATATCCAAAAAAGTAATTATTGCAAAGCTACTTGCGTCCATAAGTAAAAACAAGCAATGTATCTCACCCTGAGATTTGTAAATGAGTATGAAAACAAGTATGTATTAGAGGAAGTAACAAGTTTGTACACATGTATGAAAACGAGTATGTAAACGAGTTATGAAAACAAGTCTGTGAACGAGTTTGAAAATGCGCATGTATTCTCCCCCAAAAGAGTTAAAAGAAGAAAAATAGGGGCCATGAAACTCACTTCAAGTGAATGTATTAATTATATCAAAATCAATATAGTGAAACGCCACGAATGATCCGGAATGCAACCTAATTAATTATAGGTTGTATAAGTATAGTTTACTTGAAAATAAATACCACAACGCAAATTATAAAGTTATATCACCACCTAATAGTTTTCGTTTAGTTTATAAGAGTTGAAACAATGTTTAAGTTACGTTTATTATTTAATGTCCAAGTTATATATCTTCGAAACATTTTCTAATAACTATAAAATTAATTATAGTCATTTCGCTTGATTTAGTATTTTCATCATCTACATAATGATATTATATATATATATGTGTAACGTTTTTGCAATATCCAAATATATTAGATATATATATATATATATATATATATATATATATATATATATAAATTAAAGTTCAGTGTTTATAAAATAATATTTATAAGGTTTTAAACCGCGTATAAATATTATATAAGTAATGCTAAAATACTTCCTAAGGTTTTTATAGTCCAAACGAACCGACACTATTCATGTCAGGAAAATAGTGCAAAATTTTTATATAACAAGTTATCTAGTTTCTATGGTGGTTTTACTCATTTTTACACACTTTCGGGCTTAGAAAATGGTGTGGTTAAAGTAAAATATCATTCGAGTAATATTGAGTTTTTTACTTTAAGCCGAATTCAGACCGAAAGCCCTCAAACTAAGTTTCAATTCTGATCAAAATGTATTATATATGAAAAGTTAGATAAAAAAAGATTTGTGTCGGTAAACTTCCAAAATTCATATCTTCTTCGTTTCAACTTCGTTTTTCACGTTCTTTATATGTACAGAATTGTCTTAAGATGTACTATCACATTTTTAGGATTATAAATTGCCTTGAAGCCCGTGCCAAGACTAGTAGGTGCGGGCTGTTTTATAAATAAATATATAAGTTCTATTTTTATGATTTTTACCATGATTTATTAACTACAAGTCATCTAATTTGTCCATTACAACATGTTTCATATAATTAAAGTCCACTAAATTATGTCCATCTATTTCTCTCCCAATAGATTTTATAAAAGTGAAGAACAATTATTTATTAGAAAACATATAAATATATTAACAATTAAATCAAAAATAATTTCCTAAATTACCAACATTTGCTAATAACCAATAAAATATGATCTGCATTCTAACATTTTTAAAACACATTTCCAAAATGTTTATATATTTTACTGATTATGAAGATTTCTTGAATTCCTTGGTATTCAAACATGTTAAAATAAAAACTAGATGGTGATGTAACTATATATACAAGATGTAATAAAAATATAAGAAATATATATATATATGAAAGGTATAGCGTATGTAAATGGACCCTTTTTGGTATAAATGAGAATGCAGATGATGCACACTCTCAAACCTATGCAAACCCTTATGTTTGAAACTAAACTAAACCCCACTTGTATGTTCTTGTATACTTGCTTGGAAAATCAAAACAATCTTGTTCTTGTTGTGTGTTAATGGAGCCGGACCCAAGAGAGAAACAAAAGGAGAGTATGTGTGTTATTTTCTTTGTGAAGTGAAGTAATGAACCCTTATGCTAGTTATATTTATATGCAAAATATCAAGGGAGCAAGACTTACATGTGGAAACTAGAAGGGGGGATTGAATAGTTTACAGGTTCGTTTACGTTTGAAAAGTCTTCTTTTAAAATATTTAGATTCAAGTTGTATGTTTAACCAATTCACAATATGAACAAACAATATAACAATCTAAACTAAAGCTAAATAACAATGACAATAATATGAAAAGATAAGGAAAGGAACAATCAAATCAAGACGCCAAGATTTTATAGTGGTTCGACTACGAAGCACCTCTTCGCCCTACTCCACTCCCCGAGTATCCTACTCGAGATTTCACTATGTCAACAAGCTCCCTTTAGGCGGAGAAAACCGTTTACATGTCGCTTACGTTGTTTTCCGACACTAAGCTAAATGTCGAGTCCTAATCTTAGCTAGAACCAATCTACCACTTCACAATCAATACACAATCACTAGATCTACACTATCGGATTTACACACAATCCGAATCACATAAATACACAAGATAATTACAATAGAGATTTGATACTTAGAAGAAGAGAGGAGAGATCACTAAATAACAATTCGTTTCTTGGCGAATACGAATGGTCTTCTCTTGCACTTGAAAAGAGAAAGAAGAGATGAAGAAAAAGAATTAGATCAATTGAACAAGAACTAAGAATGTTAGTGATCAGAGATTTAGAGAGAGAAAGAAATTTAGAGAGAGAAAGTTATCTGAAAATTTCGTGCTAAGAGGTCTGATTTTCTGCAAGGAATGAAGCAGTATTTATAGGCAAGAAAACCCAACGGTCACTAGGGGTGGTATTGGCGGCCCATACATATCTGGTGGCCGCCAGGCCTATTAGGGGGCCACCCAGTAGACTACGCTCCCTTTTTTGTCTTTTTGTGGGGAATGTTGTATCTGGTATGGAACCTTCCATTTTGAGGGGAAAATTTGAATTTCAAATTTTAAGTTTTTAATAAAACTTTTCTTTTAATTAGAAAATATTTTTTATAATTAATTTTGTGAAATTCTTTTGTAAAAATGTGACGGATAAAAGAAAAATATTTTCTTGATCACTAATCATGCTTAATGATTTGTTTGTTCATACCTTAAGTGATTACTAATCTTAGAAATGGAATTTTATGATTAATAATTTGTAAACGTTTAATTTTATCGTAAACATTTTTACATTTTGTTATTATCAAAACGTTGACAGGTCAAAAATATAAATAACATTTTTAGACATTATTTGTATTAACAATCTCCCCCTTTTTGATGATGACAAAATATAAACTTATTTTGTATAAAATTAATAGTTGCAAATTATTAATGAGTTTTGTTCCATTTCTTCCCCTTTTGTCGAATTCAAAAAGGATGATCGTCGAGTAGTTGTAGGAAGAAAGAAATCGATGATATCAAGACTCCCCCTTGATGTATGCTCCCCCTCGTTCGGGGCATCAAGGGATCGATTTTACAAAAATTGTTTGCTACAAAACAAAGTTAGAGGTACAAGTGCAAGACAAATATCTTTTAAACATAACATTGAATTCAAGTCACCCTAAAGAGAGTTTCATTCAACAATCAGAAACTCATACAATAGCAAATGCAAGTAATACATTCATACGACATAAAATAAAGACATAATAATGCATAGATCTACACTAGTGGATTCTTGAAGTGTAGAAGATGTCATAATCAAAAGATGGGTTGTTTATTATTAGGTGAACTTGAGCTTTCGAGAGTGCTCAATTATGGTGAGGAGGTTGTTATTGAAGATGGAAATTAAGTGGAAGGACCAATGATGAGAGATTTGATACGATTAAGGTCATCTTTTAATGTATCAAATAGATTTCGGGTTTCCAAGAAACAATGACAAATTCCGAATAAAAGTTTACTTGATCTAAGGAAGGTGGAGGGATATATGGTGAGGTAGGAGGTGAAGGATTTGTGGCTTCAATTGCTTGTTGGAAGTTAATATCAAGCAGCGTGTTTGGAAGCAAGTGCTTCATTTTAAACACTAAAGACTATCTTACAAAGTTTGACTCAAAGTCATACGAATGTATCTTTTTAGGTTACTCTCAAAATAGCAAAGCCTACATCATCCTTAACAAACATACTAGGAAAGTCAAAGAATCACTCAACGTGACATTCGATGAAACTCCTCCACCCTCTAAGACATCACCCTTGGTGGATGACGACTTAGATGAAGAAGAAGCAATTAAGGTTACCGAAAAGAAAAACCTAGAAAATGACATTATGGATGAAACTTTAGAGATTGACGAAATAGTCAATATTAAGGTATCTAGGAATCATCCATTAGAAAATGTCATAGGAAACCTTAACCAAAGAACCCTTAGATCATAAGCTCAAAACCAAAGTAACTTCTTTTGTTTTATATCAACTATAGAACCTAAGAATATGAATGAAGCCTTAACAGATGAAAGTTGGATAGTCGTTATGCAAGAAGAATTAAATCAATTCATTTTTAACGACATTTGGGAGTTAGTTCCATAACATAGGAATATGAAAATCATAGGAACTAAGTGGGTGTTTAGAAATAAGTTAGATGAGAACGGTGTTGTTTCTCAAAATAAGGATGGGTTAGTTACTCAAGGCTATAATCAACAAGAGGGCATCGATTATGATGAAACTTATGCCCCAGTTGCTAGACTTGAGTCAATTAGGATACTATTAGCTTATGCTTGTGCTTTAGACTTTAAGCTATTCCAAATGGATGTAAAAAGTGCATTCCTGAACGGTTTTATCAATAAGGAGGTATACGTGGCACAGCCTCCAGGATTCATTGACTTTGAAAAACCGGATCATGTTTATAAACAAAAGAAAGCTTTATATGGTCTTAAACAAGCACCCAAATCTTGGTATGATAGATTAAAAGCTTTCCTTATGAAACATGAATATAAAATGAGAATGGTAGATAACACTCTTTTTACTAAGAAGAAAAGTTATAACCTCATCATCGTTCAAATATATGTCGATGACATTATATTCTGTTCGACTTGTCAAGAGTGTGATGAATTTGCCAAAATCATGCATGACGAGTTCGAGATGAGCATGATGGGCGAACTTAACTTCTTCCTTGGACTACAAATAAAACAAATGGAAAATGGAATCTTCTTTAATCAATCTAAATATATTAAAGAAATGCTTAAGAAATTTGGCTTAGAAGAATCTAAACCAATGAAAAACTCCATTTCCTCCGATACCAAACTCACAAAAGACGAAAAGTGTGAGTCGGTAGATAGTACCAAGTGTCAAGGAATGATAGGTAGTTTATTATACCTAACGGCAAGCAGGCCCCATATCATGTTTAGTGTCTGTCTTTGTGCCCGCTTCCAAGAGGCTCCCAAAACTCTCACCTTGAAGCGGTTAAACGTATCTTTCGATACATTAAAGGCACTACGCACTTAGGATTATAGTATCCTAAGGAGACCGACATAGAAACAATAGTATATGCAGACTCTGATCATGCGGGAGATTATGTGGACCGAAAAAGCACTAGCGGTATTTGTACGTTCGTGGGATGTTGTTTAACATCTTGGTTCTCGAAGAAACAAACCACTCTTGCTATATCCACTACCGAAGCCGAATACGTAAGCGCCGGAAAGGCATGTCAACAAGCATTATGGATGAAACAAGCTCTTATCGACTATGACATTCGAATTGACGATGTCCCGATCATGTGTGATAATAAAGGCGCGATTGACCTTAGCAAAAACCCGGTGCAACATTCTTGAATGAAACACATTGAAATTTGTCACCACTTTCTTCGTGATAATGTCCAAAAAGGACATATCTCAATTGAAAAAGTGTCGTCCGTCGACAACATCGTCGACATTCTTACAAACCCCCTTAAACGTGAATCGTTTAACTATTTACGTCTTGGTTTAGGAATGATGGAACACATTCCAAAAATCACATTAGTCTGTTTCTCCTTCTTCTGTCTTAATTCTAGTCCGTGTTCTACTCTGTGTCGTGACAACTTAAATACTTCATCCGAAGTACCTTAAGAATTTTTAATGCATAGTAAAATGTCACGCATATTTGTAAAATTTTTGTCAAAAACTAAGTCCAAAAACCCCTCTCTGAGGGCGGCCCCCATACCCTAGGCGGCCCCCAATATATTTGGGACCGCCAGGCGATATCTCAGATCCAGGCGTAATTTTCCGTACATACTATCGTGTGTGTGGTGGCAGTCCCATATTTGCTTTGGGGCCTACTTGTACACTAAGGGGGGCGCCCATATTTATGGGACCTCCATTAGAGAACGCCTTTTTATGAGCTTTCAGAAATTTTATTTCCTTAGTTCCACTAGATGATGCTTCAAATGAATTAAACTGTAAACCTAACTTTTCACCAGAGGGTTTTTGATTATTTAACATTTCATTTAAGCAATGTGTGCTCTTTTCAAACTTGGTTAGTTTAAGAGCTTCCTCTTTAAGCTTTTCATTTTCAACTTTAAGCATATGACATTTTACACACTCGAGATCAACTCTATTCTTTTTCTCGAGTGTAGACACTTTTTCTTTTAGAATACTAAGTTCTTTTTCTAAACTATTTCTAGTGGCTTTTAATCTTTTGTATTTTGTGATTATCTTTAAGCTCATTTTGCATAGTTTATCATATTCACTATCTAATATTAAATCATCTATTGATGAGTTTTCATCACTTAAGTAAGAGGATTCGAAACATACCTCACTTGATGCTTGAGCTACGAGACACGTTTCGTTTTTGTCCTTCTCATCATCTTCTTCATCGCTATCACTCCAAGAACCTCCGACAAAAGCTCTTTGGTTCTTGTCTTTTGGTGGTTTTGGACATTCTCCAATAAGATGATTCGGGTCGCCGCATCTAAAGCATTTTCTATCACTTTTACCGTTTTTGTCGTCTCGGCTTCTTTGAAACGTCTTTTTGTCGTTCCGAGGTTGTCTCACGAATCTACCTCTTCTCTTAAAGAACTTCTTGAAGTCTCTTACCGCCATGGCGTATTCTTCGTCTTCACTTCCGGAAGTCGAACACTCTTCATCACTAGATTCTTTCTTAGCCTTTAAAGCAAGAGATTTCCTTTCAACTTTTGCTTTGACTATTTCGGAATCTTTCTTGATGATCATTTCGTGAACTTTGAGGTTCCCGATAAGTTCATCAAGAGATAGTGATGTTAAGTCTTTCGACTCTTCAATTGCCGTGACCTTTGCTCTCCATTTAGGATGTAGAGCCCTAAGAAATTTCCTAACATAGTTCTTGCTAGAATAACCTTCATCAAGAGCTTTTAGACTAGTAATAATAGTATTAAATCTAGCAAAAGCACTATCTATAGATTCGTCTTCGGAAATGACGAATTGTTCATATTGTTGAACCAAAAGGTCAATCTTATTATCTTTGACTTGACTATTACCTTGGTGGGTGATTAACAATGTTTTCCAAATTTCTTTTTCTGTATTACACATGAAAATTCTTTCATATTCTTTTCTAGGCAAAGCATTATAAATAACCATTTTAGCTTTGTTATTTTTCGCAAGTTTCTTTTTAAGATCATCACTTTGTTTTTTGAAAGGGATAACCTCATCTAATTTGGTTTTCGGATTTTGTTCAATAGGTTGAAAATCACCGTTGGTAATAACATGCCAAAGATCTAGATCTTTTAATTTAACATATGTCTCGAATCTATTTTTCCAATAAATAAAACTATCACTTTCAAAGAGAGGTGGTCTTTGCATAGATTGCCCTTCTAGATATTTATCAGAATCCATAAATCGATCCAAGCTATAAAATACAGTATATTTTAAAAATCGTGAGTGACCTTGGCTCTAGATACCAATTGTGGAAACTAGAAGGGGGGTTGAATAGTTTACAGGTTCGTTTTCATTTTAAAACTTTGCTTTCAAAATACTTAGATTCGAGTAGTATGTTTAATTAACCAACAATATGAATCAAACAAGTTAATATCTAAACTAATAGTAAATAACAATCACAACAATACAAAGAGATGAGAGAAGAAACAATCAAACAAAGACACCAAGATTTATAGTGGTTCGGCTACGAAGCTCTTCTTCGCCCTACTCCACTCCTCGAGTATCCTACTCGATATTTCACTATGTCAACAAGCTCCCTTCAGGCGAAGAAATCCGTTTACACGTCACTTACGTTATTTTCTGACACTAAGCTAAATGTCGAGTCCTAATCTTAGCTAGAACTTATCTACCACTTCTCAATCACTACACGATCACTAGATCTACACTATCGGATTTACACAATATCCGAATCACACAAATACACAAGATAATTACAATATAGATTTGATACTTAAAAGAAAATAAGAGAGATCACTAATCAACACTTCGTTTCTTGGCGAATACGAGTGTTCTTCTCTTGCACTTGAATGAGAGGGAAGAGATGAGAAGAAGAGATTAGATCACTTGAAACAAGATCAAGAGATGTTAGTGATCAAGATATCTAGTGAGAGAAAGAAGGTTTTTAGAGAGAGAAAGAAGTGTGAGAAAATTCGTGCAAAGAGGTCTGATTTTCTGCAAGGAATGGAGTAGTATTTATAGGCAGGAAAATCCAACGGTCACTGGCGGCGGTCCCGACGGTTCCAATTATATCTGGGGGCCGCCAGGCCTATAAGGGGCCGTCCAGTAGACTACGCTCTATTTTTTGTCTTTTTGTGGGGAAGGTTGTATCTGGTATAAAAGCTTCCGTTTTGGTGGGAAAATTTGAATTTCAAAATTTAAGTTTTTAATAAAACTTTTCTTTTAATTTGAAAATATTTTGTATAATCAATTTTGTGAAATTCTTTTGTAAAAATGTAATGGATAAGAGAAAAACATTTTCTTGATCACTAATCATGCTTAATGATTTGTTTGTTCATACCTTAAGTGATTACTAATCTTAGAAATGGAATGTTACGATTAATAATTTGTAAACGTTTAATTTTATCGTAAATGTTTTTACATTTTGTTATTATCAAAATGTTGAGAGGTCGAAAAATATAAATAACATTTTTAGACATTATTTGTATTAACACTTTTCATCTAAAATGATTACCGCTTGTCGCTCGTCGCTCCTAAACACTCTAAAACGCTTGTTGCCAAACACAACCTTAAAAGGTACACACGGTAAGTCTTTCTCACTCTATATGCTATTTATTTTAATGTTTGATGGTGTTTTTTAAATGAATCATTACCATGCATATGTTTGAGTTTTTTGAAGTATTTGCCCATATATGTCCGAGGATAGTACTTGCAGCATTTAATCACTCATTATCTATAACAGATGCGCGAGGATGCTATTTATTTTTGTAATTTTAATAGGAAAATGGTGCAAGGACAACTTCATTAATAATCGTTCTCTAAAACATGCTCGCGACATTTCAAAGTTAGTATTCTCACTTCTACTCTTTAATAGTGAAACCGAATTTAATCACCTATATAACCATTAAGCTATTTGAATTTTTTTGTTATGGATTTGTTTTTATCATTGTTTGAACATATATGATTATTATTTATTCTGGTTTTTTGAACTCAGATCTGTAGTATAATATTGTCGTGTTGTATATCGTGCTTGCTATTTTTAAACAAAGTTTGGTACGAGAAGGATACGATAATCATGCACGTTGTTTGCATACATAATTTGATTCAGCTAAGGAACATGGTTTAGGCTACCTCAAAACATGACTTGCGTCTCATCTACTCGAACATGCACTGGTCATCATTATCACAAAACTTGAATGAGATCCTTAACTTATCTGGGCATGTGGCACCTACTGAGGTAGTGTACTTTGATCATAGTTTCTACAACGTCCTGGATATTCAATTTAAATTTGTGACCATTCATTATAAATCGTATTTGATATTCTATTGTGTTGATTGGCATTTAATAGTGATGTAGCATATGACCATGTTTACATTGTTATTTTTTCCTTCAACTAATTTTATTTTTATGATGTATGAAGGTGTTTTCATGGCTGCATTTATCATGAGCAACGTAGATGAAGGTGACCTTGATGTTTTATAGCATCCAGATGAAATGTATCAGGTAATATGAATGGATCTTATACTTATTTGTATTTTGGGTTGTAGGCTCAATGACTACATCAAAAGGAACATTGTAACAAAATATATGCATATGCTTCAACAAAATTGTAAATGTTTGGTTAATGATTTTTTTTCATGTTTTATAGTCGTGCGGTGTAAACTGATCGATGTGAACGTGGTTACTAATGCATAATCACCTAGAATTCCATCAACTCTTTACTAAATTTGCACATGTTATACTCTTCTTATCTTTCACCTTTCTTTGAAGCTAAATGAGTAATTTTATCATTCTACTTATAGTTGCATTGGAAACCAAGCATTGTCCATTCTTTAGGGAAACCTCTTATATGGCGACTTGGAATTGGGGTGTTTGACATTGTGTTTTGAAGATGACTATAACAACCCGTAATTTTCATCAATGTAATTATCCATCTATTAAATTAGATGCACTGTAATATCCATCTATTATATATATCACCTTTTTACAGGGAATTTTTTGCTTTATCTCATTATGCAACGTAACTTGCATCTCTAAAGTAAACTAGCTCACGCAACCTCCACCAATGCCATCTATATCTATGTTTATATCATGTAAACATCCTAATATGTCAAGTCTATATCTTAATACATTTAAAAGTACATTCTCCATTAACGTACATTTCAAAACGTTATTTCAAAACAAGCATTAAACGTTAGCCCCCCACCCCCCCCCACGTTTATATCAAAACCCTAATTATATGTAATGTATACAAAAAAATGAATGTAACAAGTTTCAAAAGCCTTCAAGCATGTGTACAAATGTACAATGCACAAAATTTGAATATCTTTTCCCTTCTAAATCAAGTTACAACTTTCTAAAGCCTAATATACAAGTCAATAATGCAAGAAAACCAAACTAGGTCATTTTACCTCCAAATTTATTTTAGTTTCTTACTACCACTTAAACACAAGGTACAAATACTTAATGCATGACTTCTAAACCCTAAACCTAAACCCTAAGTCATCTTAAAACCCTAAGTTAAACCCTAAAACCCTAATTTCACTTTAAACCTAAAACTAAACCCTAAACCTTAATCCTAAACCTTAAACCTAATCATAAACCTTAATCCTAACACTAAACCTTAATCCTAAACCCTAATCTATCTCTAAACCTAACACTAATCCATGAATTAAAACCCAAAAACCCTAACCCGAAATAAAATGAACCTGACACCCCTTTTTATCCATTTTAACCCATATTTAGCCAAGGTAGCATCCTACCACCTCTATGACATCACCACCACATCACCAAGTAGCCTACCAAGCACCTCCATCACCACCTTGGTCACCAAGTTTGGCCTTGTCTCCTCCTTGTCACCCTTGGTAGCCGAACCTCCTCCAATACCCTCCACCATTCATAGCTACACTTCTAGCCTTCCATACTCACCTATAGCCTTTCTTAGTCATCCCTCTACACCCTTTATCCTTACTCTAAGCTCAAAACTTGGCTAACAAGGGTTTTCACCCCTATAAATAGCTGAACCCCCCTCCCCCATAACTTTAATCACACCTCAAACATTTATCTCACACACAAATGGAGTTTTAGCCATTCTATATTAGTAGTAGAAGATCAAGTAAAGTCCCTAAGATCAGAATAGAAGCCAAGAATCAAGAGAAAGAAGCTCTTGAAGTCGTTTCTAGGTGTACGAACCCAAAAACAAACCAAACCTCATTGTAACACCCATTTTACCCTCAAGTAAGCTTAGAATCATGTTCATAGCTCATAATCTTTTTTAGAATGTTTCATAAGGGGGGGTCTCCTAAAATCTATATTGAAAATCTTGTAAAGCCTTGAATCCTCAAACCATGCGTTTTTGGTTTAAAAACCCTAAAAAAACGGGACCCCGTTGTGATTGTCTTAGCTAAAACTCATTTTTCTAAACTTTTGTTATGTTAGAAACTTCTTTATTTTAGCTTTATCTATAATAAGCTATACCTGAAATTTTATCATTGGAACCTAAAAATAAGCTTGCATGGGCTTTTTGACTCTATTTGCAAATATTTTTCATGCATAGGGGGTATATGTCTTAACTTTTTAATTTTATAACTAGAGGGGCTGAAATGTCATTATTCCAAAGTTATAACTATAAGGACTTATCTTGCCAAGTTCTAAAGTTAAAGGTTTAATATTTATAAACTTATTATATAAATGAATAAACTTGTAAAAGTTTATAAACCAAGGGTAAATATTGCCATTTTGCAAACTTAAAAATATAAATATAATATTTTTATATAAATTATAAAAATATATATTAATATTATAAGACTTGATTTTATTAAAACCCGACACATCAATCATTGTTATCAGCGATCGTGCTGTATAACAAATTACGTTATCTATTTAAAAAACGGTAATTTATCATCGACTAACTTTTGAAGAAACTAAAATTTTTATCATATCACGTTACTCGGGAATTTCATGTGAGGGGTTTCATTTGGGTATTTATTTTGACGAGTTTGCTGGGTTTACGATTTAAAGTGCCATGACTCCTCAAACGATACTACATGGGCTCTGGATTATGATAGCCCAAACAGTGATACAATTTTTCCATAAATTAATAAATCAAAAGTAATACGTTAAACTTTATGAAGTTTTGAAACATAAACCATCCACATAAGACCTTGCATATACTTAGGTTGCGTGACGGAGGCCGTTACTTTCACTTTGATATCTTCTTGCCATCAATTAGATTTTCTGTTAAGGGGAGTTCATAGCTCATTTTAAATCTTCTAAATGTTCATAAAACCCGAAGGGGGATACATGCTATAAACATTGGAATTCGAGTGTTTTTTTCCAACTGTATGCTTCTCCCTGATATATTATTGCCTAAGTCCTTACTTTTTCCATTAAGACCCCACTATCATGAACCGTTAATTACTTTTCGGAGTAAGCGCGAATGCTGTGAATAGATCTATTTGGGACTGAAACTCCCCGTTGGTGTTTTCCTTATAACTTCTGGTAACTAAAACGCACTTCATTTGAATCAACTATGCGGGTGTTGGCAAAAGGCACCGTTGGGGCAACTTCTAGGAAATTATTGATTATCTCAAGTCTCGGTATCATGAGTTAGGGGCAATAATACTTTTTCTATAATAAATTGTACTCATTGGCATTATTTACACTTATGGGTGTATAACATCACGTAAAAAAAACTTCACTGTTATGTGGACTTGTATTCAAAACTATTTAAACATTTAAACCTATAAATTTCACTCAACCTTTGTGTTGATCTTTTTAGCATGTTTATCTCAGGTAATTGAGCATCACTGCAGTATTGCAAGCCATCAGGCCACGAAGACCGAACTTTTCATCATGGGGCTTAGTTTCTATGACACCCGGCGATCAATTGACTGAGCCTCTATACGACCGATAGACACTAGCGATCCGTGTCTCCTCTGTCTACACTGCGCTGTTTGATGATGCTGCAAGAAACTTAAACATTACCAGACCCATCTAATATCCCCGGTTACTGAGTCTCGCTCACACAACCACATAAGATATCTGCTTATACATACCTATCGCTCTCAGAGGACACTCACCGTTGTGTTCTGCACGCGACTACCATCTCTCTGTTTGGACAATCACTCTGCTATGTTGAAATAATTGAATGATAAACTTATCTTTAAAAATGTCTCTTTTGAGTTGTAGGTTTTCTATGATTATGACTGTATTTCATTGTCCTATGAAATAATACCCAGATTAGCTTCGCTGCTATATGTCCAAAAAAAATAGGGGCCTGTGTTATAGATTGGTATCGAGCTAGGTTGTATAGAGAACAAGGTTGATGAAACCTTAATATAACTACTTTTTTTTTCCATCCAAGAAAGTCCATCCGTGCCAACTATATCTCCCGAATAGTTGTAAAGTAATACTATTATACTATTATATAAATTAACTTATGTCTATTACCACTGGGTTAATTAACAGGATTAATGTCTCTCCCAAACGATTACTACTTTATGTATTAAGGATGCTTTTTTTTCCTCTAACTTTCTGACTATATCTCGGCTCTTTCCCGACTAAGTTCCCCAGCTTTCCAGAAAAAACTTATTCTAGACTCTTCAATAACACATTTTAGTTTTAGTTCCATAGCTTCACCAACTCTTTCACTTTTTCATGATGAACCCTATATGAAGGTCATGCATGCATACTATGCTAAAGAATCACCTATTCCACCGCCAACTATTGTGCCTCCATCTTCATTGCTATCTCCAATGTTTAATCCTCAAGAATTCTTTCTTCCTGAGGAATTATTGCCACTTAAGAAACAAGGTCATGGCCGATCATCCTCCTCTACTTTTGCCCTACCTCAAGAATTTGAGATAGGAGAAAGCTCTCGTAAGACAAGTCTGAAATGTCATGAGGATCAAATTGAGGAAATTTTGAATCATCTAGATGAGCTCTCTCTCGACCGCATTGAGCTTATAGAAGATAAAATAGAAGGTCTTGGAAATGACCGGGTGATCATACAACAATATTTTGACAAGCTGGAAGCTGAACTCCGAGAGTCTCGTTACTCAAATTGCTAACTTCAAAGAAGAAAGCACATGGGAAATAACAAACAAGGGATTGCTCTGGCTCGCTTCAGGATTGCTAATCTAGAACAAATCATCGAAGATATCTAGGTTCGTCACCAAGCAGATAAGAAAAGTCTTCTGGATGCAATCTATGAACACAAGAACAGCCAGAAAGGACCATCGAACTACTAGATTAGATACTAGTTATTGTTTTTGTTAGATACCTAGCACGGGGGATTGTGTGTGTAATCTAAATAACAAACACTTGTCACATATTGACTATGTAACAATACAAAGGTAAGGTTGTTCATGATATAATAAATGGTTAATCCGTTTTATATTCATCATGTGTCTATTATTCTCATAAATCGTCTATCCTTATGAAATTCTTACCGTGACCCCTAGAAAAAAATAAATAATAAAGTTAGATGCTTGTTAGATTCATATCAAATAAGTATCTAGATAATTCGTATTGTGACAATGTTTATTTTTGAGACCATAGCATTTTAAGGAAAGAATTGTGATATCATTCTTATTCGTGGTTGTTCTTTATGGTTGCTAGAATGCCTCTTCTAAAAGGAGTCAACATCGACGACCAAACCATGATCAGGGCATTGCCATTACGAACTAGTGCTGATAGTGTTTCCGTTGCTTGGAGCAAAGCCACTAAATGGCAAATATACGAAATCCACCAGACCAAGAGAAGCTCCTATAGCAAGACAATGTAGCTACAATAGAACATGAGTTGCCAACCTATCAACTTCAAAAGGTACGGAAAGGCGCTCGTGTTGGTCTTATCGCTGGTTTTGAGCGAAAACAAAACAACTGAAATCAGTGGGTTTTCCGTAGTAACTGTACCGTGAGAACTGCAGGTGATTGGTTGCTCTTTGGTATTTAACTCTAAAAAGCTTTATCCTAGTGGAATTCTTTTGCCCAACCTATTAGGATAGAAGAAGCTTACAAGATTACCTAGGTTAAATTCAAGAAGCTTTTAATAAAGAAGTACTGTCCCCGAACTAAGGTACAGAAGATGGAAGACGAATTTTAACATCTGACTATGAAAGGGAATGATCTCAAGACATATGTGAGAAGATTCCAGAATTGCAAACCTTTGTGTTCCCCCTATGGTGTCAGATTCTGAGACAATGATTGGAAGATTTCATTCGGGGGATTGCCTTAAAGTATTGAGGATCTGTTACTGCCTCTAAACCTTAAAACTTATAGAGGACAGGCCATTAACATAGCCCCAGGGCTAATGGATCAGGTAACACAAGCACACTTAGTGCAAGTTATCAAAGGATCACAAACGAAAGTTTGTCTGTTTAGTAGAACTTTTCCAACAACAAACAACTACGCAAACTCTAATAACAACAACTACATAACACCATCACCAAACCACCGTACATAATCACCAACCATGAATAGACAGAGACAGGAACTTCAGTAGTCTTATTGCCGTCACTCCAACTGAAAACAATAGGTATATTGGAAACCATCCCTTTTGTAAGAAATGCATCTGCAATCATACAGGACCTTGCATGTTAAGTGTAATTACTTGCAACAAGGTGGGCCATTTCTGACCAAAGAACTACAAAAAACAAAGGGCCAGCCACATGGAAGTAATCTGCTACAAGTGATATTACTTGTCATGCCTGTGGAGGAGGAAAGGGCATTATGCAAATTAGTGCTGAAAAGGACCACCACCAACACTGCCAGGAAGAGTACAATGTTGAGGGATCGGAATGCCCACCACGGACCCGAACGTATGTATGGGTATGTCTTCCTTCTAAATACCACATCTAGCTAGAGTCTATATTGATTTTCTAGCGCTGAAGAAAAAAGCTTTGTATCCATCTTTCTTGCTTAAGTTAAATATTCCATCATTACAATAGATACTTTACAATATCGAAATGGCTGTGAAAAAACCTAGTAAGACAAACAGTTTATTCAGGGTTGCAACTCTAACTTGTTAAACCACCCTTTTCGAAATTGATTCTTATTTATGCCGATCAAACTGGTAGTTTCGATTGTCTTCATTGTTATGCTTGGTTATCAAGTAATCATGCTAGAATTATCTGTGACAAAAAAAAAAGATGGTCTACATCCCAATCAACGGTTGATGGTGCAACCTTGATCATTCGAGGGTAACAAAGTTAAAACCCGGACAAGTCTCTATCTTGTTTATAAAACAGAAAGGTATATAATATCCCGAGGTTTTTTAAGTTTTCGTAATCCACAGTATGGAAAGAAGTCAGATGAAAAAAAGACTAGAAGATACCAGTATTAGTAGTCAAAGGATATTCAAAAGTTTTTCCTAAAGGACTACCTGGCCTTTTCCGTTCGCCAAAAGTAGACATTCCAAATCGATTTTTATTTAATTCCGGGAGCAAACACCAGTTGCCGAGCACCTTTATAGATTGGCCTCCTTCAGAAATGCTTCATGAAAACTATCTACGAATTCAAGAGTTATCAGTCGAGGTTTTATTGGACCAAGTACTTCACTTGGGGGAGCTCCTTTGTCTTATTGTCAAAAAGAAAGATGGATTTTCAGATGTGTTATCGATTACCGGAGAGTTGACTAAACTTACAGTTAAAGAATCGTAACCATTACCCAGGGGATGATTTACTTATTTGACCAACTTTAAGGTTCGAGTGTCTACTCAAAGATTGACTTAAGATCAGGTTATCATCAACTTAGAGTAAGGGATGAAGATACTCCTAAGACTGCTTTCAAAACAAGATACAGACATTATAAATTTCAAGTGATGCCATTTGTTTAACTAACGGCACCTGTTGTATTCATGGATCTCAAGAAAAACGCTTGTGTGTGGCAAACCATATTTGGTTAAATTTATGATAGTGTTATCGATGCTATTCTCATCTCCTCTCTCATTAACAAAGAGAGAAGGTAAAATCATTTGAGGATAATCCTTGAATTACTCAAAGAACGAAAAGTTGTTTTGCTAGTTCTCAAGTTGTGATTTCTAGATTGTATCGTTGAATTTTCTTGGACACTTATTTGTAATCAAGGGACTTCATGTTGATCACGCCAAGATTGAAGCAGTTAAAGATGGGGACATCTCCTATACCCACATAATAACGTCAATTTTAGGACTTGCCTGTTTATTATGAAGATTCTATCAAAGATTTCTCGAGAAGATTGCAAAAAGTCTTTGACTGAAATTACCTAGAAAACATAAAGTATAATGGGGAGAAGACCAAGAGGACTCTTTTCAACTTGCTAAACCAGAGAAGCTATGATTTGTGAAAGTCAAATTTAGGCATTGACCAGAGGAATGAGTTTTTGTTATTTATTGTGATGCATCCCCATCAGTCTGGGAGCGTGTTATGCAAAGAAGAAGAAGGTTATTGCTATGTATCCGCATCTCTTAAAGCCTACTGAAGGAAAAAACTATACACTCTTGATTTCTCGGAAACTTAAGCCTAATGAAGAAACTATACCACTCATGATCTCGAATTAGGAACAGTAGTGTTCGCTCTTAAAATTTGGAGACACTGTCTGTATGGCACCATATGTACCGTGTTCACTGATCATAAAAAACTTCAACATATCCTTGATCAAAAAGAGTTAAACATGAGACACCGCCGTTGGCTAGAATTGCTTGCAGATTACGATTATGAAATTCGCTACCATCTTGGAAAGGCAAATGTCGTAGCAGATGCCTTAAGCTGGAAGGAACGAATCAAACTACTCCGAGTTAGATTATTAGTTATGACCATTCATCCAAAATTATCATCATAAATTCTTAAAGCTCAAACTGAGGCAATCAAGGAAGAAAACATCAAGGCTAGAAACTTACGAGGAATGGACAAAGCATTTAAAATACGTCCTGATGGAACTCGTTGTATTAAAAAACGAAGCTGGTTACCACTTTTTGGTAATCTGAGAGACTTAATCATGCATGAGTCCCATAAATCAAAGTATTCCATTCACCCAGGTTCTGACAAGATGTATCAGGATCTAAAGAAACTCTATTGGTGACCTAACATGAAGGTAATCATCGCTGAATATGTTGGCAAATGTTTGACATGTTCTAGAGTTAAAGCATAATGTCAGAAGCCATCCAGCTTACTAGTACAACCAGAGATTCCTATGTGGAAGTAGGATAAAATAATAATGGATTTCATCACAAAACTACCCAAAACCTCAAACGGACATGACACAATCTGGGTTATTATCGATCGCCTTACCAAATCTGAACATTTCATCCCTACCCGAGAGACAGATAGTATGGAAACCCTTACAAGGTTATACCTAAAAGAAATAATTTCCCGACATAGAGTGCCAATATCTATCATCTCAGATCGTGACAGTCATTTCACATCCAAATTCTGGCAATCATTACAAAGTGCTTTGGGTACTCAAGTAGACATGAGTATGACTTATCATCCTAAAACCGATGGACAAAGTGAAAGAACCAATCAAACACTTGAAGACATGCTTTGAGCTTGTGTTATAGATTTTGGAAAGGGATGGGAAAAATACTTACCATTAGTATATTTTTCTTACAATTACAGTTAACATGCCAGTATTAAGGCATCGCCATTTAAGGCACTTTATGGTCAAAAGTGCAGATCACCTGTTTGTTGGGCCGAAGTTGGAGATGTTTAACTTACGGGACCAGAAATAATCTATGAAACGACTTAGAAGATAGTGCAAATTCAACAACGCTTGCAAGCTGTAAGAGATCGGCAAAGAAGTTACGCCAATGTAAGGCAAAAGCCTTTAGAATTTCAAGTTGGAGATCATGTTATGTTAAAAGTGTCACCTCGTAAAGGTGTCATCCGATTCAAAAAACAAGGAAAGCTTAATCCTTGGTACATTGGACCTTTCAAAATCCTTGAACGGATTGGCCCAGTGGCATATAAACTTGAGCTTCCTGAAGAGCTCAGTAATGTCCATAGTACTTTCCACGTTTCTAATCTAAAGAAATGCTTATCTGACGAATCCCTTGTCATTCCAATGAAAGAGCTTCGGCTTGATGACAAACTCAACTTTGTGGAAGAACCAGTGGAGATCATGGATCGAGAAGTCAAGCAACTGAAACAAAGTCGTATTCCTATAGTCAAAGTAAGATGGAACTCTAAAAGAGGACCAGAATTTATGTGGGAACGCGAAGATCAAATTCGTGCCAAGTATCCACATCTGTTTTCAAACATCACTCCGGCATCCAACTAAATCTCGGGACGAGATTTCTTTTAAGGGAGGGAGACTATAACAACCCGTAATTTTCATCAATGTAATTATCCATCTATTAAATTAGATGCACTGTAATATCCATCTATTATATATACCACCTTTTTACAGGGAAATTTTTTGCTTTATTCCATTATGTAACGTAGTTTACATAACTAAAGTAAACGAGCTCACGCAACCTCTACCAATGCCATCTATATCTATGTTTACATCATGTAAACATCCTAATATGTCAAGTCAATATCTTAATATCATTTTTACCAAGTACATTATCAATTTAACGTACCATTTACAACGTTATTTCAAAACAAGCATTAAACGTTAACGTTTATATCAAAACCCTAATTATATGTAATGTATACATATAAAATGAATGTACAAGCCTTTAAGCATGTGTACAAGTATACAATACACTACATTTGAAATATAATTTCCCTCCAAGTCAATGTACAACTCATCTAAGCTCAATGTACAAGCTAATCATGCCTAAAAACCAAATTAGGTCATTTAAACTCTTAAATCATGTTTAAACCTTACCACCACTTTAGCACAAGGTACAAACACTTAATGCATGACTTCTAAACCCTAAACCTAAACCCTAAGTTATCCTAAAACCCTAATCTCAAACCCTAAACCCTAAACGAAACCCTAAAACCCTAATCTCATTTAAAAAACTAAATACTAAACCCTAACACTTAAACTAAGCCCTAACTTTAATCCCTAAACACTAACCTTAATCCTAACACTAATCCGAAACCTTTACAACTATTCTTAAACCCTAACATTAACATAGAAAAATAAAACCAAAAATCCTAACCCAAAACCCTAAACCAACCCGACACCCTTTTTACTTCATTTTTACCAATTTTTAAACCAACCAAGCACCCTAGCACATTTATGACATCACCAAGCAGCCACCCTAGCACTTTACAAGAACCTTATTCACCACCCTTAAGCTCTAAGGCTTCTAGACACCTCCTTGTCACCCCTTTATAGCTGAACCCCCCTAAAACCCCAACACCTTGCATTCCTAATCTTCTAGCCCTCAATACAGATCACCTAGCATCCCTTAATCACCACTATACAGCCCTTGATTTCCACAACAAGAAAACTTGGGCACCAAGGTGTTTTGAACCCTATAAATAGCCAAAACACACACACTCTTCAATCATACTCAACTGGAGTTCTAACTCAGACCAAGAAAGATCAAGTGAAGTCCCTAAGCTTAGAATAGAAGCTAAGAATCAAGAGAAAAGAAACCTTGAAGTCATTACTAGGCGTACGACCGAGAAAAAAACCTATTTCGACCCATTTTTTAGGCTCAAGTAAGCTCAAAATTCTTGTTCAATAAGCTTATATTCTGTATTTGACTGTTACCATAATACTCTTCAGATCATATATGAACTATTGTTTAAAGCCCTTGAAGCCTCAAACCTATGGTGTTTTTGATTAAAACCTAAAAAGAGCCCGTTTTAGATTTCTAGCTTATTCGAATCTTTTACTAACTTTTGTTACGGTTAGAACATCTTATTTTAGCTTATTCTAATAAGCTATAACCTGCAAATATCATTTGGAACCCTAAAATAAGCTTGCATGGCTTTTTGGACTTGATTTGCAAATGTTTTCATGCATAGGGGTATATATCGTAAATTTTTGAAATTTATAACTAGAGGGGCTGAAAATGTCATTATTCTAAAGTTATAACTATAAGGACCTATTTTGCCAAGTTCTA
>BQNB010014364.1:50000-58625 GCA_026074375.1 Tanacetum coccineum
ATGGAGAGTCCTGATTCTTAAATGGTCAAAATTTATTATTGTGGCTTTTCCATTTCCTAAAACTGTAATGAGCTGGCATGAAATGAGTCGGCTCATGAGTTGGGTTGGACTGTTGCGTTTTTAGCTGTATATGCTAGTAGTTACATGGATAAGGTAGGCACTCAATACCTAAGCCAATTAAGTCTTAAATGTTTTGTATCACGGCTTGGTTTGAGTACCTGTGATATGTTAGTCACAATTTTTACTTCCAAAATCAAAGAAAATGTTTGGTGGTAGTAGGATGGTGGCAGGTGGTGGGTGCGGCGGTAAGTTCCGGATTTGGTGTGATGAAGTTTTGTTGGATTATGATGTTTTATTAGGTTTTTGTTAGATTTATGAGTTTCTTTTGGTTTACAGTGTGATACTATTAATGCATATTGTTTGTGTGTTCATGTGAGAGAAAAAAAGGGTGCTTCGCTTTATTTTCTTAAAAAGTACTCGAAGTATTCAATTATATTATACAACTTACGAACTAAGTAGACATATACAATATAAAGAGTTTTATACAATTTCATAAAACTAATTACTAAAAAATAAAAACAAAGCAACTCTATTGGGGGATTCGAACCCATGCACTATACAACGATGTATCAACATCTCCCATCATTGTACCAAGGCTGACTTTGTTTTACATTTTACACCTTCTCTTTAAATAAGTTGCATACTAACAATTTAGTGGAGGTTACTGTTAAGTAACTCAGATTAAAGTATACATATAGGTTTTATTTTCATTATTAACAACATTATAATTTTAAGTAACTCAGATTCAAGTATACATATAGGTTTTATTTTCACTACTAACAACATTATAATTTTAAAGTAGTTTCTATATAAATTACAATTTATAAGTTGAGTTAGGTAATTGTTATCTTTTGTGTCCATGAATAGAATAATGGTAAAAAGCACAAAGGGTATTGGGTGAAGGCTACATTAAATGCTGACTTTTTCCAAATGTTAATTGAGTAAATGTACATATTTTAAGGTAAATGAGGCCTCTGGTCACTAAATCGTTGACATATTCAAGGTAAATTGTTGATTTGATTTTTTCAATGCGTTTACATGTTTATTTTTGTTATATGTTAACTCAAATAGTTGACACTTTGTGGATTTAGTTATGTTACTTATCATATTATGTCTTTTATCCATTTATTTGGAGGTGATATATTCATTCAGATTATGAATTACGTTTGTGTTATTTGGCGTCGAATTTTATGACTAATGTCTGCAAGTCTAAGATTGTTTCATAGAGAATTATACAATGGTTTTTTGCATAATTTTAGTGCATACTTTTCTGCAGAGCTAGATTCATATCTAAAAAGTTTGGTTGTTAATTAAAGTGCCAGAAACTGATTTTGAAAGGATGTTTAGCCTCTGATTTTTTTGAAGAAAGTGGTTTTAAAACAATGTTTGGTTGCTAAAAATTTGTGCAGAAAACTGTTTTAAAATCACTATATGGTTGCTGAATTCTTTTGCTGATAACTGTTCAAAACAAAAGGCTGTTTGGGTGCTGAATTTTTATACAGGAAAGTGGTTTCAAAATGTTCTTTGGTTGCTGAAATATTCATGCTAAAACATATGGATTTCTAAAGGTTGTTTGGTTGCTGAAACTTTTGTGAAAGAAAAAGTGTGTTTAATGCGATGTTTGTACACCAAAATATTTGTTTAGGGGTTGTTTGCACATAAACCATTTAGGTGATGTTTGGATGTAGCAACAACTTTTATTAAGGGTGAGCTACTAATAAATTTAATAAATACCATATAGACTTTATATTTGTCTTAAAAACAACATTTATTATTATTGTTGTTGTTGTTTGTAGAAATGCTACCATAAAACTTATTGGGGCATTACACAAATTTGTTGGTCCTAATATTAAAGTGTTCCTATCAGATGTCTTCCACAATCTATTATCGACTAATATTTATACCTTAGTCGTTGATGCACTGGAACCATCAGTCAAGGATAAGTTGTTGAAGAATTTCTGCGACAAGGAACTTATATCCTATCACCAGATATTTGAAGGATCTAGTTTGTTTTTTCATAATTACTTTACACTATATATCCAACTATAATTTGTCTTTTATTCTAACATGTTTTTTTTCTTTTCAGTTTTTGGGATTCCATCAGAGTTAGCAAAGCTGGATAAAACAAAGATAAGATATGCTTGGTTCAAATGCCGTTTAAGTACAAATGAGGAGATATGGAAAATCTTTCCTACTTCATGGCACGTTGATTATCTGCTTTGTATTTAGTTATGCAAATTGACCAGGTTTGTTGTTTTACTTTCCAAATATATGGAAATTTTTATGATTCAAACAGTACGTAATGGGCTGATGATACATATGTATATGTGTGTACTGCATATCGTTTTGATCATTACTGTATTAAATTCTTATATCAATATTTATATGACTCATGCTGCTAACACACCCATCTAATGTTTGTTCATTCTTTTATATGGAGGATTCTTGCTACTTTTTTTATGCTCGAGGAGAATTCTGTAGAGTTGTACTTGCGTTTCTATGCTTCTTCTGCTTGACTTTTCTATATATCTGATAATCCACAATCCATTACTTCACTTGCATATTTTTAATATAATTTATATGCAGGAAAAAGCTAATGACCAACATTGTGTATAAAGAAGCTTTATTTTGCATAAATTTATTTCTTCTTATAGGATTACTATTCATTTCTTTTTATTCTTTATTCACGCTATAAATATAATTCATTAACCATTACTTAATTTATTCATTGGATACTCACAAGGCGAACCCGCCCATCTGGCGGGCTTTTGCGCAATTGAAGCGAAGATAATATCTGGTGGTAGTGTAGGTACTATTTGCGCAATACCGCGTATGGTCATTAACCCGTCTGACAATAAGCTGCCGTTTAAACTAAACCGACGACAGTTCCCTGTTCAGATTTGCTTCGGTATGACTATAAATAAAATTCAAGGCCAAACATTGTCTAAGGTTGGGTTGTTTCTTTAGAGACCTGTTTTATCTCATGGTCAACTATATGTCGCTATATCGAGGATCAAAAAAAAGAAGGGTTTGAAGGTTTTATGTTTGATACAGACGGTAATTATACCAATTCTACGACCAACGTTGTGTATAAAGAAGCTTTATATCGAATTTGAGGAATTCATACATGAGAGTATGAATATTACAAGCATGATTATAATAACATAACATAAAGAGACATAACTTAATAGCATTCAAAGAACTACATAAACCCTAGAGATATAACATAAAGAAACATTTTAAGCAATAACTAGACTAGTTGATTTTTAATGTCTAGGAGATGTCATAAGAAAAAGGTGAGTTGTCAAGTATTTTAGAGAAATTAAACATATGTGGATGTTTAATCTTGGTAAGGAGATAGAGGAGAGGTTGGAGAGGTTGGGTGAAGTATGCCCTTGAGTTAGTGGAGGAGTGAAAAGATTTTCAAGACGATTAATGTCACCTCTTAACTTATGAAAGAGAGTACAGGTGTACATACAACAATGAGAAAAGCCGGAATGAAATGTGACTTGGTCATTAGTTGCGGAATGAATTATGATTGTTGATGGTGAAGGTGGTAATGGAGGAGTTTGTGTAGAAGCATTTGCTACACGTTGAAGTTTGGTTTCAATGATATTGGATAGGTGATGAAGTTGATTAAGTTCATTCACGATTTGCTCCCTAGTTTGATTTTGAGATTGAGTGGTTTGAGAAGAAGGATTGGTAATGTTAGGGGAAAGTGGTGGTGAAGTGTTGGGTGAGAGATGAGGTGAATAAGGTAGAAGAGTGTTGTGTCTCCAAGTGTCTATTATAGACCTGCGGTGTCTTTCTCCATGGTTTCGAGAAGGGTGAAGAGAAGACATGATAAAAGAAGAGAAGTTAAAGGGAGAAAGATATGATGAATGTGAATGAGGAGTATTGATGACATCAAATAACGTCTATTTTATAGCATCATTTATCCCATGTTATTAACCCATTTTGTATAGTTATTGCAAAGAATTGTTACTTAATCATTTGTATTTGAGAATTGCAGTAATTATGGAGTACTTGGTAAAGTTATGCTAAAAGGCACACATTTTGGAGCATAAACGCAAAGTTCAAGAAAGTTTACTGATCTGACAGCAAACACGCCGTATTATTCTAGACCTATACGACGTATCCAAGACTTTAACGAATCAAAAGACCATTGCCTGACTTTGAAGAATATGTCATATCCACATTAACGATACGCCGTATGTAATACTTTGGTCAACGAAGAAGAACAAACTGTATTTACCCAATACGCCGTATCCATCAAGAATATACGGTGTATCCGTGCCTACACTTCACAAGAAACCATGAAGATATAAAGACAAATACGCCGTATCCAGAAGCCTTTATACACCGTATCCAAGGATTATTATACATGAAGATTCTAGAAGATATCAAACGTGGTCCTTACTCTAAGAAAGCCAAATACGCCGCATCCCACATCGCCCGACACGACGTATCAAACTGACTACCAGATTCTATAAATAGACGATCCTAAACTCAGTTTTATGTATGCAAGTGATCCCTAAACCACCAAGTCGACCAAGAGACGAATATAGGAGCATAGAAGGTCAGAAAAGAGCCTTATGATCATAGGAAAACTCTTGTAATCTTCGCACAACCGAATACTCATTCGATTGAGGTTTCTTTATTTTAATCGTTCATGTATCAATCGTGTGTATTTTTACAATGACTATCGGCTGATAACTTTAGGTATCAGCTATGTTTATGAAGATCTAATGTTTGGTTTCTTTATCTCGATTGCTTAATTTTATCATTGATTGTTGTTTATGTTTATCAATTTATATTCGTTTACGTGCTTAAGTATGCAACCTATCATTTGAACTGGGTCTAGTCCTACATATTTAATGCGCTGCAACTTCGATGTTGTTTGGGCGTAGGCTAAGAGTCCAGGATAGCTCTCCATATATCAATTTATATATCTAGAATCATAGGATCACAAATATTGACCTATCTTTGCCTTTAGATTAGTGAGCTTAGTTGAGCCATAAGGTGACCTTGGTATCAACGAGTACGTTCTTATTCCATTGGTAAGGACTCGGACAGTAGACTAGTAGTATATAAATCGCCGTTAAGCAGTAAGTGGGTAAAGTCTCGATGAGCTAGGGTTTAGTAAGAGCACGATTACTTAGATCCTAAGATAGATTATAATCAACATAAGGATGCTTTATGCGGATGTGTCTAATTATGACATGATTAGCGTGTCTAGGTCTTAGGAAGAAGTACCGCCTAAGTCTAGGAATGATTTGCCCTTCGAGATAAGTCAATCATTGCACAATTAAACAAACCTATGTTTTATCGGATTATTCATGGTTGATACGTTTTCCTTACATTAGTTTTCGACCGTTATTCTTCTTGTGTGTGTTTATTGCTTTACTTGTCATCAAAACCTTAGCTTAGATATCCAAACTCGTGCCAGTCTCTCAGGCTGAACCCCCCTTATCATTAGTTTAGGTTTAACTTAGGTTTAACATAAATTGGATTAATTTAGTACTAACATAGATAAGTAAAATACTGATAGAATTAGGAGTTAACGCTCTCGCTCTTAGTAATCGACACCCTACTTACCAACGAAACTACAATTGACTGGGTACACTACCTGTTAAAGTGTTATTTTTAGGTATAGTCGACATAAAATAAATAGTAAAACTTGATACATAAAATAACACCTACACAACGACACATCAAGTATAATGAATGTGAATGAGAAGGATGATGAGTTTATAAAAGAAAGATTTTGAAAAGCATGGTGTTAGGATATGGAGATTCTAAGAAGTGTTTGGCTAAACAGAGACAGTCCAGCAAGGTCTAGTGTGAGGATGGTCAAAGATACAGAAAAAGAGAGAACAGTCTAAAGTTCCATGACCCTGCTATCAGGGCCCCGTAAACAATAGGCGGTCCCAGATATATTGGGGGGCCGCCACATGTATTGGGGGACGTTTTAGGGGTTACAAAATTTTCCCAGAATTCTTTGTTTTCTACTTTGTGCATAAAATAAGGCTAGAGAGGGTTGTGTTTCAACAACTCCTATTTCCCAAGAATCAACTAGTTTAGTCAAATGCCAAACAAAATAGATAATCTATCCTAATCTTATCATGCAATTTATACCATACATATTTAGCTATAAGAGGCATAGGATATAGTAAAGAGAAGTTATACAGTACTATAATATATCATAATAATATCTAGTTTAATCTTACAGACAATGTTGTCCTAACGTGTAATCGTGTTACACTCGATTTATATGCAACATTTAAATTTACTTACGATGGTCATGATGAGCACATCGAACGTCTTTCGGAATTTCATCATTTGAGATATTGGATAGAGTATTCATTTTTATTGGGTAAGAAACAAATTTATGATTATTTGGAGATAATCCTTTAGTTTGTCGATGAATTTTGACAGTAAGAGTCCGTATGGCAGGATGCCATTGGATCGATGTTTGAAGTCGTCTATTCGATTGATTATGAAATAAGAGAAATTGAAAGGTGTAGATGAAGAGATGCAAAAGAGCATATAGGCTTCACAAGTTGACAAGAGGTCTTTGTCAATATCAACGGTACATATAATGTTAACATGAATAAGGATATGTGTCGTTTTTAGATAAGGACATATCTCTTCAACGAAGATATTGCATGGATCCTCGACTGTAAACTTGAATCTGTTGAGATGTTTTTTGGTTATATTGTATATGATTGATGTTGGATGAATTAGTTTAGTATAGAGAGGATCATTTGTTGGAGTAGCGTTGTGTTGGTTAATTGATTTAAGAGACCATTCATTGTTATAGAAACAATGTCCTTGAAAAGGAATATTAAGTAATGTTTTAAAATCCTGAAATGACGCACCAACATGTTTTCCATTTATTTCGAATAGAATGATCCAAAGATCATCGACCAAAACAAGTTTGAAATTTTGATAGAATTCGATTATGAATTTTGGATAAAAATTACCATTTAAGTAGAGAAAAGGACTAACTCCTATGTTATGAAGAATTACTTCCAAGTTATTTTTAGAATCGAATGTTGTGTCAACAATTCTTCCTTCATGAATTGGTCGATTTGATATTTTTGAAGATGACATTCTTTAAGAAAATATTGTGTAGAGATTTCTGTTGTGAGAATTCATTCATCAATTGTATCCATCTTCTTTACCTAAATAATTTTTTTTAGCATGTGTTATTTTAGATTTTCTTCCAGACGGGTTCCTAGTGTGTGCCTATATGCAACAAATGTAGAGTTGTGGCTAACTCGACTCTAAATCAAATATCTATGAGTTAACCCAAACACTCTTTAGTTCAATTTTGCTCATCCAAACATGTCAAAAAATACATATGAATTATGTACTTTGACTTTTGTTCATGAGATCATTATGCATGTATGCAAAAACATTTTTTGAGTGTATTAACAATGCATAAAAACATTTTTATGGTGTTCCTAACGTGAGTAATTTCAAAAGAAAATTGGCGTTTTTGTTCATATTAAAAATTTTAAGAAACACTCTCAATTATGCAAATCATATGTCTACGGAAGCATAATAGTTATACATTGTGTTGTTACAGTCCTACTGCACATAATTAAAAGAAAAATAAGAAATCCGCAATTTTGAATTTTTGTTCAACATGAACCCTAGCCATAAATTTGAAAGAAAATAGATGAAATGACTTACAATTGATGATCTTTGTGATGTTAGGATTGATTATTGGTGTTGGTTTAATCTTCAATTTGTGTTTTAGTGGTTGATTTTAAGGTTTGGATGGTTTTTGGGTTGTTTCGTCGCTATAGTTAGAAAGGAAGAGGGTGTTTGGTTTTGTGTTCAAGAAAAAGGGAGTGACATGCATAAGTGTTCGTCTGGTGGCGGTCCCATATTGATATGGGGGCCGCCTGATTTATTCAGAGGGCCGCCTCCAGTGGAGGAGGTTTTTTACTCGAATTTTTGACAAATTTTTTTAAGAGGATGTGACATTTTAATTTGCATTTCGCCAATTAAAAATGCTTAAAGTACTTCGGATGAAGTAATTAAGTTGTCACGACACAGAATGGAACACAGACTAGAATCGAGACTAGAAGAAAAGAAGAACGATTTATGGAATGTGTTCCATTATTCCTAAACCAAGACGTAGATAGTTAAACGATTCACGTATAAGGGGTTTGGTGAGATTTTCGGCGATATTGTTGACGGACGATGCTTTTTCAATAGAGATATGTCCTTTCTAGACATTATCATAAAGAAAGTGGTGATGAATTTTGATGTGTTTAGTTCGCGAGTGTTGCACCGGGTTTTTGCTAAGGTCAATCGCGCATTTATTATCGCACAAGATTGGGACGTCATAGAGTCGTATGTCATAGTCGATGAGAGCTTGTTTCGTCCATAGTGCTTGTTGGCATGCCTTTTTGGCACTTACGTATTCGGCTTTGGTCGTGGATATAGCAAGAGCGTTTTGTTTCTTCGAGAACCAAGAAGTTAAACAACATCCTACGAACGTACAAATACCGCTAGTGATTTTTCAATCCACATAATCTCTTGCATGAT
>BQNB010014364.1:64016-75247 GCA_026074375.1 Tanacetum coccineum
AAGTTGTTTTGAAATGAAAATAAGCAACGCACCTTTGTTGCTTTTACACTACAAACTCAAAAATAAAATAAAACAAGGACGAACGATGTGTTTCATTTGTTTATACTCAAACCAAAACGCACCATTATTTGTTTCAAACAAAAACAAATTATTGAATTCAACTTACTGTGTACAAGCCCACGAATGTGTTTGAAATCACAAACCCACCACTTGTTCATCAAAATAAATATGAGCCATAGTGGCCCATTTGGAAACAGTTAATTAAAGTAGAGGTATTGAGATTTGTTTTTGTTTCGTTAAACAAACAACAACAAAAATTAAGCTTTGACTAATTAAAAAAAATGAGTCGAGTAGAAAATAAGCTTAACTAAGCACAACAACAAAACCACACGACCCAACCGTGGCTCTGATACCAATTGTAGGTTCCAATAATTTCACACACATATGAACTAGAGAGAGAAAGTTAGAGAGAAAGATGGTTGGGATAAAACTAGAGAAAAACACACTAAATTGTGTGTGTAAAATGATTCAACCAACACCCTCTCCATGTGTGGAGAGGGTTTAAATATGTCTTACAAAATGCCTATGAAACGGGCTATGGTGTGGGCTTACAGTGGGTAAAGACCCGACCCAACACCATAAATCATACTATTACTAACAAAACTACAAGCTATGCTAAACATGAAAATACATGGGGTGACCGAGTCTTTTTCTTAAACCTAACAGTTTATAATTTTTGGTATAGGGTTTAGTGGTTAGGGGTTTAGGGTTTTTTGTATAGACTTTATAATGTATATATATATCACTTGTGATATTATATCTAGTGGTTAGAGGTTTAGAGTTTTTGGCTATGGAACAGCTATTTACACACAGATGGTTACGTTTAAAGAAGCTGCTAATGGAAATGATTGGTGTTATCTCATGTTGCAGCATTCGATACAACCATGGAGCTTAACTTGTTCCACATGCATAACATTTGTCTTGGTGATTGATAGTGTCCTGTGTAGTAACCTTCTATGCAGCCAAATTGATAGAACTTCAAACTGTGCATATACTTTACAGGTTTTGTTTTGTTAAACTGCTCTACCCACATTCCCATACTTACATCTTCCATCTTGAACAACTGTTGCACAATAAGTTGGTCAGCATGGTGTATAAAATAGGAAAAATGGGCTGGTCAGGCAGGTTGGAAAATTGTTTTTTAGTGTGGATTGTGGACTGAAACAGGTCATGGCGAACTACACATATTTTGTCCATTCTTCATAAATAGTCGAATGTTATGAATATGAATTAATAATTATCTTATTAAAATAACGGATTTCAAAATTTCCAAATGTTTTGAGGCGTAAGCATCAAAATTTAGTTAGGGTGATTTTCACCCATTTCGCTGGTCAAACCATTGTTTGAGTAAACCGGTTGGCGGTTGCCCCCTCTATAATAATGCATAACATATTGGGTTGGAACAGAAGACATGAAACAAACCTTCAGCGCATGTTTCTCAAACTCTAAAGTGATGAATTAAGCAATATCCGATGATAGAATGTACCCTGGGCCATTAACATAAGGTGGATAATCTTCCTCTGGCCATTCCTAGACATATTTGAAAGAAAATAAAATTATTTAATTCCTGAAGAGAATCTTAGATGCAAGTATTGCAGAAAAGATGTAAAGGAGTAGTAGTACCTCATATGTTACAGCCCACTTGCCATATCGTAAAGGTTTATGGTAGTAGTTAATATTTCCTAAATACAGACTCTTGCCATCTTCAATTTTATTTGCTTAATTAAGAACTGCATCAACTCTAATGAATGTGTCATCATCACATTTCTTGATAAATTTTGCAAAAGGTGTACGAACCTAAAACACATTATAAACAACCGACCTATGAGAATTTTGTTTTAAATAAATCAATGTCATCTAAAAAAATTATTTTTCATGTTAATACGCACCCCATATTCACATAGAGCGACTGTTTTCAGAACAACAAAAATTGTATCAGACATTTTGGTGTTTTAAATTATCAGTCTGATTGATTTGGTTAACCTTGATTACTTCTTCAAATGCAGAAAAATAAGCAATCCCAAACACCCCCTTACTAACTAAACTCGTTCATATCAAAAAACATACTAACAACTTTATGGCGCACGCGATGTATGTAAAGTTGGCCACTTATCGATGCAACGATCATGATAACTAATTATGGAGATAGATAAAAAATCAAAAGGTCTACTCACCTTAAACCTCGGCACTGCTTGATGGTATACGTTTAGCCCCCATATCATATGTCAACAAAAGAACGTAGGAATGTTTCTTGTGCATCTGGTCAAGAGTGGTAGACGACCTCGTTGCAACTATGTATCGGAGCCCCTGCACGAAAAAAAAAGAAATAGATGGTTAGAAGAGGTTTAGTCGAACGGGTCGGAAGTCACCAAGTAATAAGAAGTGTTTGGGATTAAGTAATAAAGGGGTGTGAAGGTAATGCGAAGGTGCTTACAGATTGAAGTTGGTCCGCTTCCACATTGGAAGTTTTCTTAAGGTCCGAAAGCTCCTGCAAAAACAATTACAATAGTCGAGTAATTGTTTAATAACATAAACCGAGTATACATTATTCTTTTACAAATGTATAACAACATGTAAAACAACCTCATTTCGTACGATGCAATAGCCTTTTAAGAGTTGGTTATTAATATATGTTTGCTGCTACCCTTTTAAAAGTGGGTTATAAGTTAACAGATGTAAAAGGGTAGCATAATATCACTTGTAATTTTTGGGTGCAGTTGCCTTTAACTCCATCCTCACCGTTGCCATCACTGCCACCATGACCTTCATTGCTATCATTTTCACCATACCATGTCCTCTTATGTTATATATCTGATAATCCTAAAACAAAATCATCGTCATTAGTTTCTATGAATCATTATTTTGATTTCATTGTTAACAAATCAACATATTGCAAAATTTTTATAAAAAAATTAACAAACTTATAACTCCACTACCTCTTTAACTCAGACATCTCCAGAAACACATTATATGCATATTCCAAAATCTAAATCACCACCAAAAAGCAAAAATGCATCAAACACCCAAATCTAATCTAAATTAGCTAAATAATTAGGAGAAGAATGATAAACACAATCTTTAAAGCATACACACTTTAAGCATGTAAAATTCCAACCGAAAAATTCCAAAAAATGTTTAAACAAATCGAGTAAAATCAGACTATCCAAAAACATCTTCCACAAAAACATTTTGTTGGAACAATAATGAAAAATGCAGGTGTCATTACAAATGATTTAAAAATTCCTAAAAAATTACATCACAAACTTAAGAAAAAGTACCTTATCAAAGCTTCTGGATTTTTGGATCACTGTGAAATATGAATTTGTGAATGAGGTATGTGTGAGAGTGATTTAGGGTTTGGATTGGGAGAGAATATCTCAAAATAAGCCGGATAGAGGTAGAGACACGTACCCTACACGTGTCTTAATCGAGAATACGGGAAAGATATATTAGTTAAACAAACGGGTCGGGTCGGGCCGGTTGAAAAGCATTTAAGGCAGACCTCGGGTGAATAATCTCACTCTTTAATATAATAGTATAATAAGTATAAAAAATACTCGTATAACCATGAACTAATACGTAAAAATTGGTTTAGTAATAAAAAGTATTCTCATCTATGAAGATGTGGCTGTGAGATTAGATGACTAAGAAATAAAAATATATAAATTTAGTAATAAAAAAATCATGTATAAGTGTGTGCTTGTACGTTAAAAATAGGGATGAGCATGGGTACCGGAAAAACGGTACGGTACCAGAACCGTACCGGTACCGACTCGTACCGGTATCGGTTTTCATTACCCGATCCGATACCGGTATCATGAAGATTGCCCAAAAAAAATTCGGTACCACTTGAAAACGGTACGGTACCAAAACGGAAAATCGCGATTTTGGTACCGGAATTCAAATGGCCTTTTCTAGAACTAATTTGTCGATCGAAACACCTATATTTTGTCATCCCATTTTGTCTCAAGAATCTTGCATTATGCCTAATGGATTTTAGTAGTTTTAACGTGTTCTCATGTGCTTATGATATGATTTGGAGTTTCCTGAATTTGCAGACCCATGACATTATAGTATGTGAATACATATTACATTGATCTACTACAAATATCATAGTTGCACATCTGATATCCTGCTCCAATCTTGTAGGCTACTTACAACGATTATGTCCTGACACCTTTACTTTTAACTTATGAGGTACACTCTTACACATCCGAAAACATGCAGCTAAAGAGTGGTGTTTTCAGGTTTAAGAGGTTTAGTGGCTCAAGTATATTTGATAAACAGTATACTTGCTTGCCCCCTTTGCTAAATAGGTTCGCTATATATCCTAACGCATCCCTTTTGGTGGTGACTATGAAAAGTTAATATTTTCTACAAACTTGTTGAACCTCTATCGATCCTCACCCATAGCAGAAGTAAACATCTTTTGGCCTTGTCAATTTACAACTTAATTATTGTTTAGTATTCCTATGACTTTGTATAAGTGTAGTGAATCTTATGGGTTCTGAAATAGAATGTATATGCAATTTACTTTTCTATTTAAGAAGACGTCACTTATTTTAAAAGTGTCTTTCTTATAAAGTTTCATGTTGTATACTTGTATCTCGACCAATTCTATAAAGTTTTAGTGTGGGTAAACATTTTCGTATATAATTGGTCGAGCCCAACTGACGCAAACACATTCGTGAATGTTGTAACGCAACTAAAAGCTAATGGTATCATTTTATAATTTAACCGATTTAGCTATGACCATCAGACCATACAAGTGTTGTTCTTGTTGGTTTTGTAGATAAATCATGTGTAATTGTAGGATGTTGAGCTTTAGGTGTAAATTTATTATAAGACTAGTTTCAAGCACATTTAGAGAATGTTGTATAGGCAACTAATTAAAGCTAACGGTATCATTTTGAGTTACCCAAATTAACTAATTAATAGCCTAGTCATGACATTGCTAATCTTTGTGTATTAACGAGCAATTGGTAGCCGCGCGATATTTTTTCTAATGAAAAACAGTTCTCGATCCGGTACGGTACCGGTTACCCGAACCCGGTACCGGACATACTCTCGGTTCCGGGAACGGTACCGTCATTTTTGGTTGGGAAAAAAACCGGTACCACCAAAACGGTGCCGGTTCGGTACCATTTTGGTACCGTGCTCATCCCTAGTTAAAAAAGATGAAAAGAACATGTAACCGATTTGTGGTTACTAACGTTTATAGTGATACTAATGGCTATATAAAATTGATACATAATGTCCTTAGTTTTTGTTTTTATTACAATTAAGCCATTTGTTTACTTAAATTTGATCTTAATGTATGTATCTTGATCTAATGGTTTAAAAGTGTACCTATTATTTTTCACTTTAAGGTTCCAAGGAAGACGGCATCATCCGCGTAAAATAAATGAGAAAGAGACATCGAAGCATTAATATGAAGGCCATTAAAGAAGCCATCGGTAATATCTCTTGAAATAGAAAGATGAAGTGATTCCATAACAAGAATGAACAAAAAGGGAGCCAAGGGGTCCAGCTTGTTTCAAAACTACAGCATATGGTTAAACTCTGTTTGTAGGGCTCCCATTTAACCAAGGATCGAGGCCATGTTAGAACTAAAAATGCCGCAAATCTACTGGCACCATTTCGGACCAAAACCAAAGGCATGAAGAACGTCGAGAAGAAAGTCCCACCGAACATAATTGTAAGCCTTAGTAAAATTAACTTTAAAGATCAACGCTTGCTTACGTTTCTTTTTACACCAAGCTAGAACCTCATTCAAAATAAACGGACCGTCTAAGATTTGTCTATTAGCAATGAATGCGGATTAAGTGTTAGAAATGAGATCCGATATCACCAAGGCCAAACGACTAGCAAGAATCTTAGTCACCACTTTATACACGCTACCAATCAAACTAATAGGGTGAAAATCGGTAACGAATTTAGCATCCAACACCTTGGGAATCAAAGCAATGAAAGATGAATTCCCGCCTCTCGGGAAGCAACCTTTATCAAAGAAACAACTGACCGATGATCGACTCTCCATTCCAACGATTTACCAACCCCGAAATGTAATCCCAAAGGATACGTTTAAGAGCGAACGACTGAGGAGCGTAAATCACCACGATGAGAATCTTAGAATTGGTGGGGAGCCAAGTCCCGTACAAGGCGATGAAGTTATCAGAAATCGACGCATCATCTTTTATAAACACTGACTCCTCCCATACACATAGAATGCCACCCGAATTGCCAACCGAGCCACTAGCAACAAATTGAAAGTTGGAATTTCCCCATAAGAACTTAACATCCATATGAGAAATAACTTCCAATTTTGTCTCCTGCAAAGCTAAAAAATTAACACCTTGTTTATTATTTAATTCCTTAACCCACTCCTTCTTGGTCTTGTGACCAAGCCCTTGGACGTTAAGAGAGAGTAGCTTCATTTAAAACCACCATCAACTCCTTTTAAACCGATGATGTGTTCAATGTCATTCGAACACCCCTCCATCTCATACCCCATAGAACGTCCGACCTGAATCATATCATCTAAAACATCGAGGAAAGAACCCCCTTTAAGAGAAACACGAGAATGTACGTGAGTAGAAAACGCACTAGAAGAATCATTAGCCTGAGATTCCTGTGAGATTCGATAACCCTTAGAGTTTATATTCTGAGGAGAACCCTTCTCAGAATGAGAAGTTCCCTGAAGCTCCTCTTGATGATTTACCTGATTTGTACCAGCAGGTGTAAAACCTGGCGGATGGGAAAGAGAGGGGTCAACCTCGGTATCCACGTGATTCTCAGAATGTGAAGTTTCCTGAAACTCCTCTTGATGATTTACCTGATGTGGACCATCAGATTTAAAACCTGGCGGATGGGAAAGAGAGGGGTCAACCTCGGTATCCACGTGATTCGAGTTTTTCCTCAATAACTTATAAATATCAAACGGATCTTCTGAATGTGCGTTCGCCGTTTCATTGACATCGTGTTCATTACAAGAAGGGGAATGGGAATTATCCCCAAAAACAGTTTCCGAGACTTCTTCAACATCACTCTCCCCCACCGGATTATCGAAACCTTGTTGAGACTTGTCCAAACTATTTTGAACCCCAAGAACTGAATCGTCATCAGAGTTGTATCCAGGGTCCTTGAATTCCAAGAAACATGGAGTCCAAGTAAAAAGCTCCTTAGCTCGTACCAAAAAAACTTCCCCTTTAAAGACAACTTTGAAAGTTTCCAAGATGTTATTGGCCAAACTAGTTTTGATGCAAAGGCGTTTACGAGCGAAAGAAGAGCTAGGGGTTTCTTCAATATCCATAACAATTCCCCATTTAGTTCCGATTCTAGAGAAAGTAGTTGGGGACCAGAACTTCAGTGGAATACCTTCAATGTCGACCCACACGATTCGTTCATTACAAATGAAGTCGTGAGTAGCAGCCTGCAATTCATGGAACCACGACTTAACTCCCGTATGGTGTAGAAACTTCGATTGAATTATCACACTTTTCAATTCGATCAAGACCCATAGTCCACCAATATAAGAGAGCTGCACCTCCATAAAACCCTCTTTAGTGAGAATGGAACGCAAATTAGGGATAGAACTCAACTCTTTAACTCTACCCATGACGTGGCGCGACAAATCCACATTATAAACGCAGGAGTCATCAAGGACCAAAGCCGGGGAAAAGTCATCAGAAGACTCTTTTCCAAAAGGGCCTTTAGAATCCTTAACAGCAGCAACATATGAACCAGGAGGGTGAGAACTCGAAGAGGAAGGTCTCGCAGAGGTGAATCCCCTCGACGTACTGGGAATTCCATGTTTACTTGGTCGTTCATATCGCACAGCGTTAGCTTGAAGATGAAAACGCCCCACCCACAGAGTACATAAATTTCCGATCAATCGATCCATATCACCCACCTTAATAAAACGAACAAACGCAAAGCGCTTACCCGCTTTTGATTTGCGGTTAGGAATGAAAACGTCGACCACCGTGCCATACGCCTGACAAAGCTTCCATAACTCACGAGAACCGACGCTATCCGGAAAATTAGTGACAAAAACGGATTTAGAGATGTTATTAACATGATCCTCCTTAGAGCGAAAAGAAGGCATAATGACCAGAGAATAGAGCGATCAGATCTATACTAAAAGATGTTTTTGGATTGAAGGGAGATCTGTGTATGAAAAGAAATTGAAAAAAGAAAAGATTTGATTTGAGAAAAAGAAAGGGGGGATGGGGATGACGGGATTCAGGGATGATCATCATACCTTGGATAGATCGCCATCGCCATCATAATGACCAGAGAATGAAGCGATGAAAAGGGTTATATTTGGATATGCAGTTTGAACTATGTGTAAACATGTAAGATTGACATAGCTGACCCAATTATTTGAATGAATCATGTTCGTGTTCAGATCTTATGATTCGTGAATCCAAGTCCTATCCGAATTACCACCTACTTTTTAATATTTTTAATGTGTATGTAATTTGAATAAAAAATAGTGAAAATGAATCAATATCAAGTATCCTATGGAAAAAAAACGTTGCATTAAAAACCAAAAAAGGAAAAAGTAAAAGTCAAACTTAACAGTGTTTCTTATATCTACTTGTGTTACTTGCATTCCCAATAAAAGCATATCTTCTCCACTCTTTCACTTTCTTATTTCTTCTTTCTTTCTTTCTTTCTCTCTGTAACTTGCAACACCATTTTTATAACATAAGCAAAAGCACATATTCTCTGTTACTTGCATGCTTCAGCCTTCTTCATTCATTTGATGCCTGATAAGAGGCATTAAGACATGACCACCGCCTCTGATTGAGTAAGAGCTACAAGATCTATCCGGCGTCTGACTCGCAAGAAAAAAACAAACACGTCAAAGGTCTGACCGTGTCTGACTCAGGCAGAGTCAGAGGCAGTAAGACGTTTTTACGAAAAACAAACACAGCCTTAGAGATTTATTGGCATAAACATATCTTTCATTAATGAAAACCATTCGGTATATATAGTCGAATAACCCTATCTTGTAAGACAAGATAAATCACAAATCTTTTCCTAATCAAACATATAATTAATGACTTTCCTAGATAAATATAAAGATTTAAATACTTTCCTAAACAATGACATTATTTAAGGGATAGATTTACATGGCATAATCTTTTTGCCATGCGGGCTTAGACCGGATCCTCTTGGGTCGCCTGGGTGTAACATTACACACTCCTTCAAAACCACTTTGCCCTCAAGGTGGTGTCTTGAAAACAATCTTGATGCCGGGTTTCCATATTCTTCTTTGAAATTCAGCCTTCATCTTTTTCTTCTTTATGTATTTGGCATTAAGACGCTCCAAGAACAAATAGATACGACCCTGGATTTCAAGCGTTACTTGCGCACATAGGTTTTTACACAATAAGGTTTCGACATTGCCGATGTATACTTTAAAGAGCTTCAAGTTCTTAACCGGTAGCTTCATTCGTTCAACCACTCCCGGTTGGACAAAATTATGAGTGCTACCGTTATCAATTAGAATGTGCATCTTACCCGTACTCAATGTACCCAATAACTGAAAAGAACGGGGACTTCCGTGCCCGAACAAAGAATTAAGAATTGAGGTATCCCCGCTTTTTATGGCCTCTTCGTTCTCCGTTGGTGTCACCGGACTTGAAGATTCTGATTCATCACCACCATTGTTGCCAAAGGTTTTAGTCATCGTACCCGCCACCGGAGCTGCTTGGTCATCCAAACGAGCCTCGGTAATTAGTGCCAACGAAAATGCGTCACCCAGGGTAGTAGGTCTTGATACTAAAAACTCCCGCTGCAAGTGAAGTTTAAGCCCAGAAATATAGAAGGAGATGAGTAAAGAGTCTGGTATATCCGTAGCTCGATTCATCAGCTTTTCAAATTCCCGTTGATAATCTTTCACCGTCCCCAATTGCAACAATTTCGATAACGCCCCATTCGGATCTTCATATTCTGACGGTCCAAAACAATTCCTCACGCTTTCTTCAAACCTGGCCCAAGTAGTGATCAAACCATTCCTCGTCATCCATTGAAACCATTCCGCAGCCGCACCCTCTAAATTAAAACCCACGATCTTTAGCCACTGATCAGCAGGGGTGTTTAGTAGCGAAAAGTACTCTGTGATGGCAAAAATCCAACTCTCTGGATAGACTCCTGAAAACTTCAGAACATTCATGAGTGCAATATTTAAAAAAAAATTCGGTCGATGAACAGTAACCGTGAATAGTACCCGATGAACAGTAACTTTTTTTTATCCTTAAATCGGTAGCCCTCAACGAGGACTCTCAATGAAAGCACCAGTTGATACGACCCTTGCGGATAGTATCGGGATAGTAGCACCACTTCAAGCGTGTGCGGGCTCCTTAAGAAGAGAGGAAGAAGATTTAGAGATTTATTGGCATAAACATATCTTTCATTAATGAAAACCATTCGGTATATATAGCCGAATAACCCTATCTTGTAAGACAAGATAAACACAAATCTTTTCCTAATCAAACATATAATTAATACTTTCCTAGATAAACATAAAGACTTAAATACTTTCCTAAACAATGACATTATTTAAGGGATAGATTTACATGGCATAATCTTTTTGCCATGCGGGCTTGGACCGGATCCTTTTGGATCGCCTGGGTGTAACAATATTTAAGATTAAAGTTGAAAAGAAAAGTCTTTAAAAAAGGACAATTATTTTGAGACAGAGGGAGTATAATGTTAACAGTTTAGTGAACCTCTTCAATGACATTAAGCTTTTTTCTTTTAATTGGATTGCTAATAGGCATAAGAATATTTTCATCAATTGGATTGAGTGGTTTGATAATCCTTGTAACACACTAACACTCTTCCAATCCCTATGTAATTGTTTTCTTTGCTCCTAGCCGCTTGCTAGGTTGTTAATTCAATTTGCCGTTAAAAAAAACAGTTTAGTGAACCTGATAATACTTTCAGTTTCCTCTGATTTCTACAGTTAACAAATGTATTATATATCACAATGTTTTGTGAACTTCTTCGTTTTAATAGAGCTCTAGCGCAGCATTTCCTTTTGGAAATAGGGTGTGTTGTATTCTAGTATACGATTTGCCTTTCAAAAAAAAGTATACGATTTATGAGTTGATCGATCTGTTTTAGAAGTTGATTATGTTTTGTTTATATGTCAATCG
>BQNB010014365.1:0-25459 GCA_026074375.1 Tanacetum coccineum
AGGTGTTGGAGGCATGAAATTTCATGTGTAGGGAGGTGGAACTGCATTATAATTTTCATAGCCTAAGCCTTTCTTGCAATTGTCAACTATCTGACTCTCTATGAGCTTGTTTAAGCTTTTAGATGCATGATCAAATTTATCTACATTAAGTTGAATGCCATCTTTTTCTTTTTGAACTATGTCAAGCTTTTTCCTAAGCTCTCTAATAGCTATTTCTCCCATGTAAATTTCAAATTTTAAGCCCTTAATATCTTGTAAATAAATAGACTCATTTGATTTATAAACTTCATGTTTTTCTTCCACTGACTTTAAGCCTGTCTTATAACCTAGAACTATTAACTCAGATTTCTTTAAATCTTTTAATAGTTGATCATTTTGAGATTTAAGAGATTCAATAGTTTTCAAACAAGATTTTAAACAAATAGAATCATTGGATCCCTCTGAGTCAGGACTTGAAGATGAGAAAGCCATGAGTGCATAATTAGGTCCTTTCTTTGCCTGATCACTCCAGTCATATCCACCAAGACCATCACATGACACCAAAAGATGTGGAAGTAGATGTTTCCACATGCACACTCCTTCTTGAGCATTCCTTGTTCTTGTTGTCTTGATTTCTTGGAGTTCTGCACTCCCTAGCAAAATGTCCCCTCTTGTGACAGTTGTAGCACTCCACTTTGGACTTATCAAAACTAATAGTCTCATTGCCATTAACAGTAAGCTTCATTACTGTATTATTCAAAAACCTTCTTGCCCTCATAGTCAACATGGCTATTTGCCATCTTAAATCTATCTCTTCCATGTCATCTGGATGGATTTGTTGCAAGTCCTCATGTACAAGTTGAGGACTATTTGGTTGACTAGCAAAGAATACACAAATAACAACATCATTTAAGTTATCAATATTTGTAGAATTAGTAGCATTAACTTGAGTGCTAGCAATAGAAACTCCATGAGCAGTATTAACTGCTTAATTAGTGTTGTTGGTGTTTTTATTTGAAGATGACACAAAAGCCATGTTTTGTGTGCTTGAACTTGAGCTAGACATCCCTTTAACTTATGGTTCATACACCTTGAGGTTGTTATAGAGAGCATCCATGCTCATTGTATCTAAATCAGCTTTATTCCTCCACACAACAGCATGTGTGTTCCACTCATATGACAAACTTCTTAACAACTGTTGATTAACATCTTCTTGTGAAATCTTTTCACCTAAAAGCTCTAACTGACTCATAAGCTTTTGAAGCCTATCAAAAGTTTGATCAAGCATCTCTGAGATTGGAGCAGTGAAGTTTTCATATTGTTGTTTTAAGAGATTCCTTTGAGTCTTTTTAGTAGCTTCATTCCCACCAAATCTCTTTTCAACAGCCTCCATCAACTTCTTAGCATCTTTTATAGAATTAAACTTTAACTGATGTTCATTGGGAATTCCTATCATTAAAGTACTTCTAGCTTTCACCTCTAATCTTCTTTGAGCCTTTTCTTTAGCAGTAGTAATAGGCATCTATGTCATAACTCCTTTCACAATTGTTGTTTTTAGCAAGGTTACACCATTCTCTATGGCTTCCCACAGTGAATAGTCTATCATATGGATATATTGTTCAATCCTCATCCTCCAGATCTCATACTCACTAAGTTTGAGCATGAGAACTTTAGATGCAGCCACCATGTGTGCAGAATCTTAATCCATATATTTTAGCAAAATATCTTGTGTATAAAATAGGTTCTTCTTATTCAAAGCTTTTCAACAAGCTCTGATACCACTTTTTGATCTCATTTCAATAGATCGAATTCCTTATGCTTGTTTAAGGTTTAGTTATATTAGATAAATCTAACACAACTATAGTAAAAGCTTTGTTTGAATGTATTAAAGATTATGCGGAATCTAATCTTTAATATTAAGAAGAATTATCAATGAAACAGTAATTCTATGAACATACAATTCAATAAACAAGCTCCAATATTATTAATGATAATAATACGAATACTCTCAAAGTATTAGGGTTACAAAGACCTTGAAGCTAAGAAAAATATTGATTTTTGGTTTTGGTACATCAATCTCTATGCCCTAGGACCTCCTTTTATACACCAAGGAGTCCTACTCGGCTTACAATACTTTCCTAAGTATATAAAATCTTTTCTATAAATAACTAATACATATCAAGTAAGCTGTACTAACAAACAGTAGTAACTTACACTAGCAGTACTAACTTAACACTAGCAGTACTAACTTAACACTAGCAGTACTAACTACTTTGAATATTTTCTTGAGCAGTAGTAATTTCTTAGCAGCATTAACTTCAAGCAGTCTTTGTACTAGCAGTAGTAACTTTCACTAGCAGTCTTAACTTTGTACTAGCAGTATTAACTACTTAGTATATTTTCTTTGAAGTTCATGAGCAACACTAACTTCATCAGAGTAGTATTAACATAAACTTGAGCAGCAGTAATTCTAACAGCATCAAGAAGACTTTTAATCCTAACAATTAGGAAAGGGAAATAAATTGTTGTTAAATAAAACTCACAAAACAAATAGATTAAGCCTGAACAAATAAGGTATATAGTTGCTAGTAACTTTCCCTGACCGTTCCATGATAAAGACTCAGAAATATATACAAACGTCTCGATCATGGAATCACAAAGACAACCTAAGTTGGCGTTCCCATAACGGTTAACTTCCCAATCATCCCTATTTATACATACTTTTACAAGGCAAGTGGTGATATCGGCCACTTTATACAAAACTATACATCGTTGATTTTTACCACATATTAACGAATACTTGATCCTCCAAGTAATTTATCGGTTTAAGCTCAATGAACTGACTATCTTCATTCCATCCTTCTTTTTTTGCCGCGGTTTTCTATTTTTCCATTTTTTTAATAATAATAATACGACTCTTGGTGCAATTTCACCATCTTCACCATCATACTTCATCCGGATAGTTTTTCTTTAAACACTTCATCTTCGGATATAGAACATAATTGCGAAAGTATAAAAATACACGAACTACAAACTTTTACATTCCCATTGCATTGTGCAATTTCCTGACCTAACCAGAGATAGAAAATTTCACTTTGACATAGGAACTACAAAACTTTACACAAAAACAACTAGCAACTTTGATTAAATAGGCTTAATCTACAAGGTAGGCTAAGGTGTAAAGGTGTAATGAAATGAACATTTTGTGTGAAAAAGACAGGAATGGCTCAACAGGTTTTTCTAGGGGTATCTTACTCTTATAGTGAGAGTAAGCAAAGGGTTGTACAGGGGTTAACTAACCAGTGTGGCTAGTTAATATCACAACATATAGGCTTTTTGGTGTATTCCTAGAAATTTACCAGTTAACAGGTTACCCCATCTAAGTCCATAGTACTCATCATTGTGGTCTCGAGTGATATACCAAGCCAAGTTCTAAATTCCACTACATCACCGGCATACTTATAATTGTGTGGAATTTTTGGTAAACGTTTAGAAACAGAATATGCTTAATTCTCATAATTTGATATTAAGGGTTATTTGTTTGCGAGGTTACGTAACTAGTATTTTTTAAAAAATTATGCTAAAAATTAAATTTGGCATAATTTTAAGCATATAGCATATTATTTGTAAAAAGAAGGACAAGTAGGCGTTCTAATTTTCCACCCCCCTCCCCCCGCTTAAGTTATACAACGTCCTCGTTGTATAAATAAAACATTTAAAGAAAATAGGAAATATAATTAGAACGAGGAAATCCCCTGATATTTTACTCGGGATGATTATCCAATTTGAGTTCTTGAGCAAAAGTGTGTTGAAGAGGCGTCAGAATTCCCATATGAGTTCAACACACGTCTTTTTCCAGAGTATACCAAATCGTCGATTTCTTTACAGAAATGTCCTGCATAAAAATTCAGAAGACAAAACGTGCAATCCTATCTCGTTTTTTACAATGGTTACAATGCAGAAAAATAAACACACATACAGTACAGGGAGTCAATACGCCGTATCCTAAACCCAAGGATACGCCGAATTAAATCCTGTAAAAACAAATGTTTTAAAGTTGCAGGAATTTAAATATAGAAATTAAAGACTGATAACATCTAGACAGGTCTATACGCCGTATCCATAGGGGTTTGAGACACCGTATGGAATGTCTGGGAAGATAGACTCAACAAACAATTTAAAATTACAAATGACCGGGTTGTCTCTCGGGAAGCACTTTTCTTTCAGCCAGTCTTTAAGTTAAACTTTTTCGTTTTAGCTTCATTCATCATTTACCTTTGTCATGAGCCATCCCTCATCTATAATGCGAAAAAGTTCTCGACAAGCTTGACATGCATCAATGTTGGTTCTTAAATGGTTGAAGTGCTCGTGTTCTTTAATGGCAACATACTCATCATCAGCATCGAATGAGTATTTCATCATCCTGAATCTTCTAACTCGGCAGATTGATGGATCATAATGTTCCTTCTTATGTTCCTAACTGTCTTGAGTATCACATGCGTTGTTTGTTCCATAATTCCTACCAAATATACGGTTAATATCAAGATAAGGGTCATAAGTATTTTTAAGTTTGGTGTTCGCATATGGCCCCCGGCCGTGATTTTCCCAACGAGTGAACGGGGCATGTTTATGTGTATTTACTTTCCACCAACATTCCTCCAGTTTTACTAATATATCATGATCTAGTTCGTGGAAGTTCTCAAAACTATTTTTCAACCATGCGCGGAATTTTATCACTCTAGGAGTTGCATCCCCCCATGATTCTTCAAACTTGGCCTTATGTATCAAGGTTTCTTCCTTCAGTACTCCATCAGCCAATTCATCATACCACTTGTGGTCCTGGAAATAAGTCATGCATCCAACTCGAACTATCCCGGGTAGTTCTCTACCGTTGCAGAATCCGTCTATATCTGCGCTACATGTAGGCTATTTAACCTTCCCATTTTTGAAATGATATGGTTCGCATATATGATCACACAGTTGATATGGAACCCTGTTATCTGACTATGGTTCCTCAAGATCCCTCGTCATATTATTATTGAACTCGTATTCATGATCCTTGTAAGTCCCGATTTCTTGGATATCGAAAGTGAACAAATTTGTGTCAATCTTAAGGAGATAGTTAAATTTATTAAATGTTTTGCATAAGGGTGTCTCAAAGTCAAATAGGTTGCCTTCGATTTTAAAGATTTCAGCAATATCATCAGGATTATCATCTTCATCAGCTTCTATCTCATCATTGTTGTAAGAAAGATGTTAGTACTTTTGGACGAACTTTTCTACCAAACCTTCCCAAGTAGTCACTGATCCAATACAATCCTTTTTAAACCATTCACTTGCGGCTCCCCCAAGTGAGATAGGGAAGACGCTAAGCCTAACTCGATCATGGCTCACGCCTTTTATTTTGAGTGGCTTAACTACTTTGAGAAAATTTTCAATGTGTTCAACCGCGTTTTCACCAATTGTCCCATTGAAAGTGTTATCATGTATTTTCACAAAAAATATCCCTTGTATTTCGAGGAAACTCTTCTCGACCGTTCTTCCTTCGTTATCATCTGAGAGGAAGTTCTTTCGAGTAACGAAAATGTAATCATTTAGATTTGGTTTTGCCATGGTGATTCCTTCATCAAACAGTTTCTTGAGATTAAGCACAAATGATCAGTAGGATGTGCCCTCAAAGAAGAAAACACAGAAAACAGGAAATCAAATATGAAAAATCACATCTGCTACTATATCATGTGATCAATACGTCGTATTCAAGTGATTTGAATATACCGTATGGATCTTCTGAAGGTCAGTACGTCGTATTGAGTTTGCAGAAAACGTCGTATTCTTTGGAAGAACAAGATATGTTGTTTAGACTGCATAAATCAATACGATGTTTCTGGGTAGAAAACTTGATACGTCGTATCCAACTGGTGGATACGCTGTATCAGGTGGTCTACCATAACAAAATACTTTGAAAACAATTAAATAATGTGGATATTTAAACACACAATTTAAAGACACAATTAGTCAAATAAAAACATAATTAAATGATGCTAATTAAATTATTCTAAGCTAAGGGTTAAAAATACAAATAATATAAAGATTAAACAATTTTCACTCCCCGACAGTGGCACCAAAAACTTGATGTGCTGTCGTGTAGGTTGTATTTATTGATTACCAAGTTTTAAGTTTATATTTAGCCGACTTATCCAAAAACAACACTTTAGTAAGCAGTGTACCCGGTCAAGATGGAGTTTCATGGTAAGTAGGGTGTCGAATACTAAGAGTGAGAAAGTTAACCTTATATTATATCAGTATTTAATTCTAATAAATTAGTATAGTTAATTATATGTTATTTCTAACTAATGTAAAACCTATGCTAAACCTAGTTCTATTGATAATGGTTGGTTTTCAGCCTAAGAGACCGGCACAGGTTTGTTGGCTACTTAAATCAATTCAATACACAATAATCATGCAAGAAGATAATCAGAAGATAAAAGAGCGATCAAGCCAAATGATAGAAAATTGTATTAGCCATATTAAATCTGATTAAACGCTGGTTTGTTTGTTTAGTGCAATGAGTGCTTATCTCTAGGCAGCATATCATTCTTAAGACATAGGCGAGACTTTTTCCTAAGGCCTAGATACGTTAAATCCTATCATAATTAACGCATCGGCATAAAGCATCCTTTAGTTTAATTATAATCTTTCTTAGGGATTAAAGCAATGGTGATCTTGTTAAACCCTAGCCCATCAGGACTTTACCCACTTACTTCTTGACGGTATGTTATATACTGGTAGTCCACTGTCCAAGTCTTTACCAATTGATTAAGAACGTACTCGTTGGGTCAAAGGGTCACCTGCCAGTCCAACTAAGCTTACTAATCTAAAGGCAAAGATAGGACATTATTTGTGATCCTATTGGTCTTGATATATAAAACATGATATAGAGAGCTATCCTAGTATCTAGATCACTTGGTCAGTCCCACTAGACCAAGTTAAGTGATAGGTCTCATATTCAAGCACATAGACAAGTATGAGGTGATAAACATAATTAAAACAATCAATGATAAATTAAACAATCAAGATTAAACAAACCAAACATTAAATCTTCATTAAAGTGGCTAATACCCGAGGGTATTAGCCCATAACCATTGTAATAATACAAGTATAATCAAACAACCAAGGTAAACTAACCGAGTTAACGAACAATACCAAAAATCGAATGATTACAAGATTATAGGAATTACACGGCATCTTTTATGGAATTAGTTTTGATGCTTGACCTTGGGTGCTCTTCGTTTCTTTAGAAAATAGACTTTTATGTTTATGGTATAGAGAATATGATTAAGCACACCAAAAACTTGTTTTTGAGTCTTCTATTTATAGTCTTTAAAAATGAATGGATACGCCGTATTGAGTGAGGTCATATGGCGTATTAGGGTGAATTCCTTAGAGTACGCGCTACGTTCATAATGAATCAGTAATAACTGTCTTCAATCACATTTATTGCAGGATCTTTGATTGTTTGACCAGCTGGATATGGCGTATGTAGTCAGAAGGATACGCCGTATTGGGTATTAAACAAACACGTTTTCTTGTGAAGTCCAGGCGCTGATACGCCGTATCTTCTTTGCTGGATACGGCGTATGTAGTCAGAAATAAGAAATCTTTAAATATCATCATTTAAGCTCCAAAATGTACGCCCTTTTAGCTTGTCTTTACAATGTACTCCATAATTACTGCAATTAACAACTTTAAGCAATTAAGTAACAATTCTTGCAATAATTATATAAAAGTGGGTAATTTACTTGGGATAATGATGCTATAAAAGTAACCTTATTTGATGTCATCAGCTAGGTTCTAGATACTTGCAATGATTGTGTCCTTAGCCTCAACTTCATGACCAATAGAAATTCGATGTTGTAGGAATCTCCAAATTTTCTTGATTCTAATCTAATTAAAAGGATAAGTTCATTATGTTTAAAAATCTTACAATCCACAATTATCAAGACTACAAGCAGTGTGATTCGGTCTTTTGGCTAAGGGTATTGTGTCTCTATATGATAAGGTTGAGAAAAATCTACTTAGTTACAGCGCTTACTAATACGAATACACATGACCAACACAACTCATGAATACGCATGCAAAATGTCAGTAAAACATGAATACGATAAAATCATGTTGAAAATATAAAGAAGATAAAAGAAAATATAGATGGAAAGTGAAGATAAATTGACAAAATTTTAAGGTGACTATGCTCAGCATAGCATGGTCCTTCCTGAATTATATATAGGTGATCATGCTATGTGTAATTAAGGACTAACGATGCAATGCTCATTTTTGTCAAACTAGGGTTATGTTTACAAAATTTATATGGCATAAAAAGTATGGTTTATAAGGTAGCAAAATAGTCCATAATGGCAAAAATAAGGTAGTTTATATAAAAACACAATATATTTTGCAAGATAGCGGAAAATAGTTTATGAGGCGCTAGGAAAATAGTTTACGAGGAGATCACGTGACAGTTTATAATGTAATAGTAACTTTCTCGACCGCTCCATGATAAAGACTTAGAAATATATACAAACGTCTCGATCATAAACCTAAGTTGGCATTCTCATAACGGTCAACTTCCTAATCATCCCTACTTATACATACTTTTACAAGGCAAGTGGTGATATCGACCACTTTTAAACATAAACTATAACATCATTGAATTTTGTAATCCCACTATTAATCCAAACAACACAATTAAAGCAATACTAAATAAAGCACTTATGGATAAAATAAGGCAAAAAGAATAGTTAAGGAAAGAAAGAGTAGACTATTAGATTTACGAGACGAAGTTTTGGGAGTTACAACAAATATTTTACACATGAAAAATAAATGACCAACACCCTCTCTAATGTGTGGGAGAGGGTTCCTTTTGTCCCATCCTTCACTTAAAGACACATGGGCTTCTCTTGGCAGGCTTAGCTTATACTTGGGCTTTGAGCCCGAAACACGGACAATATTAGGTTACAATCTAAGCCCGTTAATACCCGACTAACCTATTACATTACAAGACCTAATTTGACTTAATAAGACCAATAAAATTCTTGTTTGACTTAATATAATAAAGGCTAACAATCTTCCTTAATGTTGAGGTCTTCTTTGATCTCCCCAACATTGATGTTCTTGATGGAGGTTATCTTGATTTGACTTTATCTTCCCTAATGTTGAAGATATGAACTTTGAGCATTGCCTTCCTTTGGTCTTTGTCTTTGTGTCTTTTTTCTTGTTTGTAATGGATTTGTTCATTCATGCTTCATGATCTTGATCTTGAGCCTTCGTCTTTTGACTCTGAGTTCTTGAGATCTTAATCTTGCATCATTTCCTTGTCTTGAATCATCTTGTGCTCTTGACAAACATGCTCATACTTGTTTGACTTATATGATCATACGACTAACAATCTTCCCCAATAGACGATTCTTTATTTGACTTTAAGGATCTTTGATGGTGAGGAAGTTTAGTATCAGTAATCTTGATGCTGAATGATTAACTCTGAAAGCTTGAGTATGAGCATGTGGTTTATGAATCCGACTTCACTGGAATGAGGCTGCAACACCGTTATCTAATCCTGAAATAAGATAGTTAGCAATAAAAGATGAATTTGGCTTTGTCATTCATCTTGAGTTTGGTTGCATTAACCTCCATTTTTCGTGAGGATCGAACCTTGATAAGGTTAGGTTCAATTTTGGAAGAACCTCCATGACAGGATTTTCATCTTTAAAGCGTAGGATCTTCCATAACAAGATGTAGTTAGATTCACCATTCTTGCATGTACCTCCATTACCGGAACGTCTCAAAGCAGACAATACGGTAAGAGTGAATCAGATAGTTACTATCTTTCTGATTAAGTCGTCAATTCATTTACTGGACCAAAATTGATATCCAGTTATCACAAGCTTGATTCATATAGAATCTTGCAAGTCACTTACCAAGAGCTTGTTTGATGTTGGCTCAAGCAGGATTTCCATCTTCACTGTGAATACTTAAGTATCACTCAGATGTTCTGGCAAGATCTCAAGGATAATGCGTAGGACTCTTTGTTATAACTTGTGAACTTTATGGTGTTTTGTTAGACCTAGTTTGATGTAAAGTGATGGTCATTAAGATTCCCGAACCTTGTATTAGTCTAGTAAATATTCTCGAGAATTCTATAAGCTAATTGGGCCTAGTTACGGGCTTTAAAGCCCATTAGATATCAAGCCCGGCTTTGGAAGCCCACTTAAACCCAAGGATGGCCCAAGTACTCTACTATATAAAGACCTCTCCTCATGTGGAGAGGGTTTTGCTCACTTTACTTTCATTAATGTGTAGACATTTTTCTTTGTTATTTTCTCTCTCTAGAACTACAAGTAAATTCGTGTATGTGTTTGTGATTTGATAAGTTAACATGTAGTATCAAGAGCCCAGGTTGGGTTTAGTGATATGTTGTGATGATTTTTGAGCTTATTCGTGTTTATTTTTGGTTTACATCTCACGGCTTATTTATCTTTACCTTTTTTTCTTCTTCTTTTCATCTTTACAATACTAAACGTAAAATCATTACAAGTTGATGTTTTTTATGAATTAAAAACGTTTTTAGTATCCGAATGGTAGTTTTCATTTATGGCCCCATAGCTAGATTTCATATTCTGTTATAAAGATAAGTATACAAATGTTTTTACTAATTTATGGGCTTAGCATTCTTAGGTTATCAAGTATTTGCTTATTCTTGACTTGTACGTGGACTTTAGCCTAGTAAATCACAAGTTTCATATTTTGTTCTTTGTGTTTTACTTCTTTAAAACCAACGTAGTGTTTTAAGCTTCTTATTCGTGGCTTATTTTCATTAGTTAGTTTTTATTTGCTTCAAACGAAAAAGAATCAATCTTTTCATGTCAAAACTGTTCTTGGTTCATTTGTCAAAGTTTGAATAGCTTTTAAGCTCGTGGCTTACTTGTTCTTAGTTAAAGGTTTTTGCTTGTTTAATTTGTAACCTAATGTACCTTCCTTGTTAAACCTAGTCATAACTTATCCCCTTCAGTTTTCATAGTTTTTTCAAGTTTCTTTAGAGCTTATTAGTCTTATTCGAAGCTTATTCTTATGTTCTAAATGCTTGGTAGCAGTTTGACATAAGCAAGTATCATTTGTTGTGTTTTCTAGTCGAATTTAAGAAAGAGAACAAAAGAAACGTACTTGTCTTTGTTGGCTAGTCGAAAGTTAGCAATAAACCAAAAGATAGTACGCCTAGCGGTTTGGTTAGTGGTCCAAACTATGAAAGTGACACACGGCGGTTTGGTTTAAACCATAGAGGTTTGAGTACAGGTAGCGGTTTGCTAATTATCTTGGCCCATTCTTAACGTTACTCTGCCCAGTTTTTCTCTCCGTAGCGGTTTGGCAACTCTTTATTCATAGCGGTTTGCTTAACAGCTTTGGTAGCGGGTTGTCGAGTCATTTTGGGTAGCGGTTTGGCAAGTTATCTATGGGTAGCGGTTTGATTACATATTTGGCAGCGGTTTCCTTTCGTTTCGAGTAGTTTTGGGTTTTTCGGGTTTCGACTTCGTCGTTCGCGGGACTTCTAACTTATATCATTACGATCGTGGTCCTTCAATGATCATCGTGACGTGCTCAGTTTTTGTTGAAACATCCCGAAACGAAACCCCAAGATAAACCCTACGTCTTACGCTTAAGGTTGAAGAAGAAGATACATATATTCCATACGTGCATGACACTTTAGTTTAATATTGTTTAAACTTCTAGTTTTCTACTTTAAACATTCAAGTTTCAAAAGATTTCACTTTTAGCCCCTAGCCTTTAAAACTCTTTCACGTTTTACCTTTATTTTTCAAACACTTTTATTTATAGTTTTTTGTTTTAAATAGATTTCAATTTTAACCTTAGTTTTTAAAACTTTTTCAACTTTAGATTTTATTTTAATCTTTTTCACCATTAGTCCCTTCAACTATAATTAACAACCGCTAATCATTTAACTTGTATTTCAATTACACCGTTAGTCCTTGTTTGTGTTTTAACCAACCGTTAATCATTCAAAGCTCAAAAACAATCCATAACAATTGTCATTTCACGGTTTCTTCTTGATTTTGTAAACTCCCGTAAAAGTTTATTCTTTTCTCGGTTTAAATCATAGATTTGTAAAATCCCGTGAAGTATAATTTCTTTCTCATAACCATAACACATCACTTTATCCATAAAAGATCCTAACTTATCATTTCACATCACTTTTGCAATGTCGACTCAACATGACATCTATGCTATTAGAGCAGAACGACTTGCAAACACACATGATCCTTTGGCATTAATGGCAAACACTCAGACACTGTTTCACCCAGATCATTAATCACATATTACCTACATACAACATCCAAAACCCACCAACTTTGTCTCACAACCTTCATTCATCACGAACTCCAAGCAAAAACCAATGCAAAATACCAAAGACACTTCAGATCCTATAACTGCAATGAACATGGCACTTGATCGCATAGCTAAGGCACTTATGCTAAACAAAACCATTCCAACAACCAACAACCAAAGAAGTTCATCAAACCCTAACGTCACTCAGATTGCTCAACCGGGTATGAACACGAGCCAAGACATCAAGATGCAAATGGTTGATGACAATGTTGGAAATCAGGTGAGACATAATGCAGTGTAGTATGATGGGAATGAGGTTAGACAAAATGCAGTTCAGGATCCGGGTATTCAGATTGTTGAAAATATGAATGGGCTTAGTGTTGTTCTAGAAATTGCAAATCAGAATGGGAATGGAAATGTTGTAACAACACCAGCAGAGGGTAATGGTAATGGTATCAATGGTAATCCAAAAAGGTGTTACAACTGTCGAGGAGAAGGTCATTATGCCAGCAACTTCACAGTAAAGTCAAGGAAACGGGATGCTGATTATCTTCAGCAACAGCTACAGATTGCTCAAGATGAAGAAGCAGGGTTCCAAAGCACTCAAGAGGAATTTGAGTTCATGACTGCTGCAGATGCTCATGAAGAAACAGAGAGAGTAAAAGTGAACTACACTTCAGAGGATACATTGCAGCAAGCATCCACATCTGGAACTCAGTCTGACAACGCTCCCATCTATGACTCAGATGGATCAGCTGAGGTGCCCAAAGATGAAAATTGTTATGATCATGATATATTCAATATGATTACTCACGAGGTGCAGTATACTGATCTCCAAACTGAGCTTGATCGTACGAAAGAAAAACTTAAAAATTGCATTATTAAAAAGGAAAAAGAATACGTTGTTCTTTGGAATAATTGGTACACAAAATGTGAAGAATGCAAATGTCACACCCCGCCAAGGCGGAAACGAGAGGCGCGACCGAGAAAGTAATCAAAAAAATCTAGAGATGGTTATCTAATGGTATATCGTACCTTACCACTATGAATCACTTTAAACCAGCTTTTTATAATAAAATAAAATTTATTAAACCACTTAAAAATTTTCATATCCTATTTGTATAGACCATTTAAACATATTCTTTTTACAAAGATCATTTTAAACACAGTTTTTCTCAAACACTAACACAATACTTCCAAAGAGTTTTTATAATTAGACATCAATTATGAAATATGTTACTCAAACAAATGACACCATAATACCAACATGGATCGTAAAACACCGTACATGCTCTAACACGGTTCTATTGTTTGAAAACGAAAGAAAATACCAGGAACCATATACTCAAAATAAAATCAAACGAACTCGTACAAGAAAACTCACGCAAGACGTTACGTACCCAAAAGAAAACGTAAGGTCTTATCCAAAATAACGATCAACAGAGCAAACCTAAAAGCATCGATACTAACACGTCGCCAACGGGTTACGAAAACCAAGGGATATACAAAGAAGGGAGTAATGATCCACACTAATATGTTAGGAACAATTAGTGCTTAAAAGAAACCTTTGATACTCATACGAGTAATCAATGCAATGAAAGAACTAACGAAACGCGGCTATATCTGAAAAAAGCAGATTCCAAAGAATCAATATACATCGAGACGTCGAATAGGAAAATCAGGTATCCTTACTAACAAAGTACGATGAAGGGATGCTAAGCTTAGACTTAGGAAATCCGAACAAACAACCGAGCAAACGAGCAACCTCTATAATAGCAATACTAGGTATCCACAAATACTAGATAGAAGGGAAACTTACTATCTATACAACTCAACTTAACATATCCTTCAATTAGGGTAAGAGAATAATTTCTCTACTCATACCACCATCCTTATCATGAATACACATATAAAAAAAACATATTACACTACCACCTTACAACCAAACACAAATAAATGCAATCATGGTCACAAGTCTACGTGTGTGATGCCTTTATAATTATGTTGGCCACCATAATTATAAGTGCCTCCTTTCACACGTGTACTTACTTCCAAGATCACCAATATCAATCATAATTCACATATAAGCACATATACCACATTGCACATCTTAAACCATTCCAACTTAACACATAAAGGATGCTCCATCAAATAACTACTTACTTATATCAAATTGAAATCGAAACGACATAAAGGAACGAAAGTCTCGCAACGACTTCCAAAATACGAAATATCCGAAAGAAATAATCAATAACAACATGACGGGGTAAAGGACGGGATAAACTTATGCTGGGCCTCGCTTGGGTTTGACTTTGCCTCCGCAAGAATCACCCGACTCCGCGGGTCCAGCCCTATTACGCGCATCCGACAAACGATCAACTATCCTATCTCCTTCGGTTCCACAAGAGGCTCCTTATAACGCTTAAGTCCAGTTGGGAAAACGGTTCCCCAACGAGACTTCTTACGGGTGAGGGAAAAACATAGCTAAAATACTAAGAAAGTAATACATATTATATCAAATAATGGTAGACAAAATAACTAAATGAAAACTTAGCAAAATATAAAATATATAAGCTATGCAAAAATAGAGGGGAAGCATAGCAGTTATAGCATTAAACACTTAAGCCCTAAATGCATCTACATGAAGGACCCCTAGGTTATAGTCTAGGCTCAACCACCTACTTCTCTATAACCAAAGGCTCTGATACCAATCTGTCACACCCCGCCAAGGCGGAAACGCGAGGCGTAAACAAGAATGGATATCATCACAACACATGGTGTCTATATAGAGAATACTAAAATGAAAACTAAAGTAAAGCAAAGACACAAAGTGTCATAACAATACCCAAAACCTAATGGTGTCTTTATTAATGAGAAAGAGGTCTCGTCAATAAATGACATGCAAAACATAATCCAAACAATTCATGCAAACGCATTTATTCAAACAGAAAGCATAAAGAAACTCCAAGCATCCTACGGTCTCTTCTAGCCACTTCGCTCTATCTTAGCACCATTAAGCTCACCTGAAAATGATGCTTAAAACGTCAACATAAAGTTGAGCGAGAATCATAGGTTTACGACATACAACAATATCCCATAGTTTCAGACACTAAAAAAAATCCAACTAAGCATTACTAATGAATAATACAGAAAACACTACAGAGACAATAAAGAACTATCAAACAGGCTAGCATGCACAACAAATCCAATACAAACCTTATCCAATACAATCAAATTACACGATTCCCCTTACCTTTTATAATAACCGTCACAAACTTAACCAAGTTCCTTATTTGTTTACAACGACCCTTAGCCCGGCTATGGATACTCATTAAAGTAACCATTCCTGTCCCGCTAGGCCAGCATTACCTTCCACTAACAGCATGGATACCCGCAGTGATCCCCCCTGACTCAGTTCACAATTCTCAATATCACATCACAGAAACATGTATCTACACAACAAACAATAGATCCACGTATAGTCCTGTATCTTTGACAACATAATACACACTAAACAAAACATTTCAAACACTTTACATCATATCCCCCCCAAAAAATCATAAGAAAAGAGGGGGCTAATCAACTCCACGCTGATGCTAAGCAAATGTCCACATCCTTCACGAAACTAAACAATCAAAACAAACACGCGTTACACGCTACTAAGCCAAAAGCTTAAGCACATGTAACAATCATATGATGGATGTCTAAGATGTTTAGTTACCCTCACGGGTCACCCCGACACCATGCCTAACTTTAAACACAGCCCTAAATTCCGCCCTATTCTAATTCAAGTTCTAACTGCATCTAAACCCAACAAAATACATCCATATATCTATAATAAAACCATAATCATGCAATATGATTAAAACATCATTAATAACAATCAATAGATGTATTTTATTGAATCCTAGAATCCATCATTAATTAAGAGTATATATATATAATATATCTATAATTATATATATATATATATATATATATATATATATTTAAAAGGATTAAACAAGGGAAAGATCAATACCTAGCGTTCTTACTCGATCCTACACGATCTAGCTCACAAAATCTTGGATCAAAAATTTTCTCTTCTTGCTTTCTTGGGGCTGAGGTCGACACACACACAAGGAGGAGAAGGAGGCCAAAAAAATAATGAGTTAGGGTTTTTATTATCTACAGGTTTTACCAATTTTAATCCAACTCAAAAACCTTTTTTTTCTTTTCTTTTGGGCCGGCCAAAACCCTCACTCCTCTATTTTTTTTATTATTTATATTATTACATAGATTACCTTAAGTTTTTATAAAAACTTAAGCTAATTTGATTAAATCTTTTTACTTAAACGCTACAAACTAGACTTTCTAAATATAACTTTTCTTTCACCAAACCACTTTCTATTTTTAGAAAGTTTGCTATAAACTTTCATATTTCACTCACTTATTTAAATTCTATAATGCCACATTTCCCATAAACGCTTAACACTTAATTATCCAACTATTGACTTAGCATTACATGCAATACGCCATTCCCTTCCATTATCACTAAACGTGAACAAATGGAATACTTATTATCCAACACAACATACTCAAAATGAGATGCCCATACATCTCAAAATGATATCAAGCACATAATTAACTCACTTAGCACACATAAAATCACATAGAGCAACACTTAAACACATAAAATGAACTCTTATCCAATTCTAAAGGTATAACTGACCTGCTCAAATCACGGTTGTCACAAATAGTGTTGAAAAGAACCAACCATGCTAGTTATGTGTAATTCCATCGGCATTACAAAATCTCCAAATTACACATAACTTCTCGGCTCCACGCACTCCTCAATCAAATGGCGTGGTTGAAAGGAAAAAAAATGACACTTCAAGAAATGAGTAAAACTATGTTGAATGAGCAATCGTTACCACAAAAGTTTTGGTGTAACGCCGTAGATACTTTAACATACATTCTCAACCGAATCCTAATTAGAGTCATCCTAGGAAAAACACCTTATGAACTATTGAGAGGTAGGAAATATTTTCTTGATTATTTTAGAGTGTTTGGAAGCAAGTGTTTCATTTTAAACATTAAAGACTACATTACCAAGTTTGACCCAAAGTCATACGAAGGTGTCTTTTTAGGATACTCCCAAAATAGTAAAGCCTATGTCATCCTTAATAAACACACTAGGAAAATCGAAGAATCACTCAATGTGCCATTCGATGAAACTCCTTGTTAGCCTTAAAATATCGAGTCAAACAAGGAAGCTTGTTTCAAGGTTCAAGACCTCGCTTCGGGGGAGATTGTTAGCCTCAAAATATTGAGTCTAACAAGGAAGCTCGGTCACTCAACGAGGAAGCTTTGGTCTTTATTTAATATATGTTGTAATAGGCTAGTTACGGGTATCAGGCTTGTTATTTAATCTAATATTGTAACCGTTGCCGGCTTAAAGCCCAAGTAATCTCAAGCCCGGCCTATTAGCATTAAACCACACGGTCCAAAAGAAAGCCTTAATAGGCCGGCCCAAGTGTTGGTATAAATACCCCTCTCCAAGTGTGGAAAAGGTGTTGGTTCTCATTTGTATTTCTCTCATTTGCAAGAATTCAACCATTCTCTTTTTCTCTCTTTATTTCTCTCTCAAAACCTCTCTCTACTTTTCTTCCTCCTTTTCTCCTATCTTATTTTTCTAGTGTTCAACAATGATGAAGTGATGTGATTCTTGGTTACAACAATTGGTATCAAAAGCCTCGGGTGGGTTTTGTGTTTTGGTTGTGATTGTTTTGAGCTTATTCACGACTTATTGATATAGCTTATTGGTTCATCTTAAATTTTTGCTTACGTGCTTATTTGATAACAGCTTAATTTTTTTTTAAAATCTATATCCACCTTACGTGTCATTTAGTTTTGTCATTTAGTTTAGATAACAGCTCAATATTTTTTGTCATTCAGTTTTTAAAACTTATTTTAATACTTTGTGGTATTAACATACTTTGTGGTTTCAATATATACATAAAAAAGCTCACATCTTTCTTGGTTCAAAACATTTGCAGATCATTTCTATATATTGTGTGTGGCTTATTTTTGTCGTTAGCAGCTTTTTACAAGCTTATTTAGGTTTACTATCTAGCTTATTTAGGTTTTACTTTGCTTAAAATAAAAACTATCTTAACAAACCATCATACATAGCTTATTGGTAGTTACTTTTGTGGTTTATTTTTCGTTGAAATTGCTTATTTGACAAGCTTATTTAAGCTTTTTTGGTTGGCTTATCTTTCACACGGCTTGAAGACAAGAAAGGACGGTTTGGGTTTTTACAAAAAAGACAAAAAGTACGTTTTTTGTTTGCATCAGGCGAAGTATACAACACAACGAACTATACCGAAACCTTAGGCAAACTATACACGTTTGTGTGTAGGCGAACTATACGTTCCATTTCAGGCGAACTATACGTTTCAATTCAGGCGAACTATACGTTTCATTTAGGCGAAGTATACGTTTCAAGTGTAAGGCGAAGTATACGTTTGTTTAGGCAAATTATACAACAGTCCTTGGGCGAATTATACCATACTCCTCAGGCGAAGTATACGTTTGTCTAGGCAAAGTATACATTTGTTTTGGATTTTTCGGTTTCGAGCTTCGGTTATTCATAGGTCTTCTAACTTATATCATTAGCATCGCGGTCTTTCAACAATCATCGTAGTACATTTGCTTTTGATCAACGATAACCGTACGACTCCGCGAGACATACACCATTTGTTAACTGTTTACAAGTTTTGAAACGAAGAAGATAACAAAAAAAGGGAGGGAAATGTGTATTTATTGAAACTTATTTTGAAATATACAACTTCATCCCCTGGACTTCAAGACCAATTCACCTTTCATCTTTTGTTGTTTGTTAACCCTCAATGTTGAAACAGTTTTTCACCGTTAGTCCTTAGCACTTATAATTCAGCCATTAGTCCTCCAAAGTGAACCGTTATTGCACCATTAGTCCTTCCAACTTCAATTAACAACCGTGAAGCATTAAACTTGGATTTCAATTGCACCGTTAGTTCTCGTTTTTGTTTTAATCAACCGTTAATCATTTTAAGTTGAAAGTGTGGTAACCGTTCATCATTTTAAGCTCATAAATCATTAACAAAAGTTCAAGTTCTTCATCAACAACAACAATTTCAACAATAATTAATTATTGTTTTATGGTTTCTTCTTGATTTTGTAAAATCCCAAGAAAGTTTCAATTCTATTCTCGGTTTAAATCAAAGACTTGTAAAATCCAGTGAACGTTAATTGATTTCAATCCACAACAACAATCACTTTACCTACTTCAGATCCTAAAAATCATTTTCACTTCATAATTCACGTTACAATGGAAACAAAAGATACTTTATCTTCGTGTTCGGATTTAGATGAACAAGAGATACATAATAGGTTGAAAAGGTTGAATGAAAGAAAGTTGCAGATTTAAGAGTGCATGGTTCAAAAGATTAAAGCATTAGATGCTAGTTCAGGAGAAAAAGACTGCAGTAGGATTGTATCAGACAAAAGGAATGATCAAGGTTTAGAGAATCAAAGCAACACTTCTGGAGATGAAAGCAGCAGGTCAAGGAATGAATGCAATGACAAAAGCTCTTTTGGGGATGATACGGACATCAAACCTTCCTATGATACAGAACCAATGGTTGAGGTACCATTTACTGCTGAATATAATATGTTTGCTATTGACACACAACATTCTGAGCAACCTAAATGCATTATTAATACATGTGTAGTGGAAAAGGTTGATAGTAATGTCATTCCTGATTAACCGGATATGTGTGATAATGAACTTCAGACTAACCAAAATGCTGTAGAATGTGATGATGAGCGTGTTGTGATTGCTAATTTAATTGCAAATTTAAAACTTAATGTTGATGAAAATCAAAAGATTAAAAAGCAATTAAAGAAAGCAAACATATCACTTGCTCATGAATTGAAAGAGTGCAAATCTATTCTTACGGAAACTAGTAGAACTCTGGGGGAGTCTAATAGTATTCGGGATAGTTGTCTAATTGCACTTCAAAATAAATAGACTGAGCTTGAGACGTACAAGACCTTAAATGACCGTACTGTTACTATGGCAAACTTGAACATAAGTTAAATGAAACTCTAGGACTATTAGCTCAAAAAGAAATTGACATAAAAGAAGATTTAAAACTTAAAGCCTATGAAATTTCAGTTGTCAAAGAGAAACATGATGAGTTAGTCAAACAACGTCTTTTAACAAAGTTACATTACGAAGGTCTTGTCAAAGAGAAAACACATGTTATAATGGATTTGAAACTTAAGGAAGAAAAAGACATTGACAAAATGATTTCAATGGAAAAGCAATTAATGTTTTTGAACGAAATTGTTTACAACATGAATCAATCAATCCAAACCATTCATATGTTAGCACCCAAAGGCCCAACATTTAATGGTAGACCTACCTTTGCAAATCTAATGTACCTAAAAAGGACTCAGTCTGAAAAACCATGTTTGTATGAGATCCCATATGACCAATCTGATCCTGCAAACAGACTCGTCCCTGATAGGGAAGAGACTCTGACTCTTGAAAAAAAGAGTCAATCAAAATTGAATAGAGACTTATTGAAACCTTATGACTACACAAAGCTAAATAGTCTTTATGAAATTTTCAAACCAGCGTCACAGGAATATAATGAACAGTTGGCACATGCAAATGAAGTCAGGAAAAAAATGTGGAGAAAATCTTTTGTGAAATTTAAACCAAATATTTTCAAAAACATCGGTTTCTTACCTGTTTCAAAATCAATAAGTAAAAGTAGACATCATACAATGAAATGACAGATAACATAAATCACTTTAGAGAACTTGTTGATCAAGCTTGGGTAAAGCATTCTCATTATCATTTTCGTTCACCAACTGCTCTTGATATGGAAGTGCTAATAAAAACATGTTTGATGCCTCTTGCCATAAAGACACAGAATAATAGTTTCGTATTTGTTCATGAACTTAACCAAGAAATGCATGCTGATTTAAAGTACGTTGAATCCGTTGAAAATGAAATTGACGAACTTGAATATGATAAAACAGAATTTTCAAACATGTATGATATACTGTTGCAAGAATGTGTGTCTAATGATGTTATGTGTTATTATATGCATTCGTTATCTGATTTAGATGCTCACACTGAATTTGGCAGGCCGTATCAACATTAAAGTGGAAAGAAGTGTGAATTTCTTGCACAAAAGCTTTAAAACAAAATGAAATGTTAGTAAAATAAGGTTTATAATGAGCTTTTCGATGTTTTTGTAATTAAGAAAACACTCAATTTCTCTTGAACTTTCGCCTTATAGCAATGTCAGAGACAAATGAAAAAGGAACAGTTTGGCAAAGAAAAAATCGTTCAAATGTATTTCTAAAAGAACGTGAACAATATTTCGAAATACAAGATTTGAAAGTTCAATTGCAAGACAAGAACATTGCCATAAGTGAGTTAAAGAAACTCATTAAGAAGACCAAAGGAAAGAGTGTGGATACTAATTTTGAAAAACAATCAATCTTGGGGAAACCGCCTTTGCAACCAATCAGAAATCAACCAGTGGTAAGACAACCAACTACGTATAAATCTGAACGATCCCAATTGCCAAGACATAGGATTGCCTCCCAAGTTGGTGTGTCGCATGATTTGACAAAACCAGTCACTCCACATTCTTTCAAGTTAGGAAATCATCTTTTGTTAAGCCTTATAATGTGAATGCCCTTGACCCTTCTAGGTATAGCCCAAAGCATGTGTCATTTCAGTTACCAAGGGAATTTGTAGGCTCAAATGACATGGTTCATAACTACTACCTAGAGGAAGCTAAGAAAACGGCAAAAATTTAGAAAGACAAAGCCTTGAATACCAAACATAGTGTGCAACAATCTGCTAGATTACCTAACACTGCTAATGGTAACAAACCGAAACCTAGGAACTTTAATCAACAACCTAATAATTAGACACCATCCATGAGTAGTCGTGTATCGAATATAACTGTTAACATAGCAGAACCACCTAGGAATCAAAAGACTTTCTTGAAGTCAAAAGACTTGGCATGTCCTACATGCAAAAAGTGCATTTATAGTGCAAATCACGATGAGTGCATTTTAAAATACCTCTCAAAGGTACATTCTCATGCCTTTGCATAGAAAAAGGATGCACAATCCCATAAGACGACAAAGAGATATATGCCCATAGAAAAGAAATATGATTCTAAGAAACATGACAGATAGATCCCCATAGGACAAAAGTTTTCTCTAAATAAGTCTTCCGTTATGTATTTGAAAACAACGCCTCCTAGATCTGGTCTTATATAGAAACCAACGGGTAGAATATTTACTCAGGATGGTCTTAAGTGGATTCCCATTAGAAAGTCTGTTGAAACCTACTACAACACGAATGATAGTGCTTCACCATTAGGAAAGGAAACACATAATCCTAAAACTGTTATTTGTGTAAACTCTTCTTCTTTGAGTGCAGGTACTTTAATGGCTTCCAAACCTATATCCTTAAAGGTTTCATCTAATGTAAATATTCTATCATCATCTTCCTTGTATAAACATTCCATTTTTAATTATGTTAGAAAATATTTTTGAAAAAGAAAATACAAAAATATAAAATTTCAAAAAGAAAAATACAAAATTAAAAAATCTCAAAAACCAAATACAAAAATAGAAAATTTCAAAAATACCAAAAAGAATCTTCTCGGCATGTCTCTTGGAATCGATAACATTTACGTGCCTAGAAATGTTGATTAACATTGACACAAGCGTGTAAATGAAGTTCGAGCAAGAGTTCAAAAGTTTTAAAACATGTCATTTTTTATTTTTCAATGGCTTGTTATTAAATGTCAGATAATAACCCGGTCTTTAAATAAAGGAAAGTGTGCAATCATGTACATTTATCCTCACAACGAGAAGATAACAACTTCTCGGACTTGAGCTGACATAAAAAGTCAATTCAAAAGACATTCAAAGTCTTTCGAGCTCAAGTAACATTGGTTTTTCAAAACATGTTGAACATAATTTTTCAAGAATTTCTCAAAAGGTTCTTCAAAATCTTTCAAAATTGTGTGTTCGACACTCCCTCCTCATGCATCTTTCAAAAGTCGAATCATTTTTTATAAGTGAATCAATTTTTGAGGGGGAGCTTTTAAAACCAAGTTTTAATGCGTTTAGGCACATACTCACATGTCTATTTTGTGTGTCTAAAACATTTTAAAAATGTTTAAACAAATGAAAAATGTTAAAATATTAATAGTATTTAAACACTCATTTTGTTAAAACATATACAAGTAGCCCAAACTCAATTTCACATGGAATTTACAAAGTCATAATCCTATTCTCTCAATTGGTGTCATATGTGTGAAATTGGGGGGAGCCAAAGAAAACGTTCCATTAATTCATGTTATATATGTGTTAACATTTTTCACCCCATGCAACATTTTCATGTCTTAAATTTTAATCAATTGGTATGAAAATACTAAGAGATTAGTTATTTCCAAAGGGGGAGAAAATGTGATCAAGAAAAAATGTGATCTTTAAGACTCTAGTGCTAACTCTTTCCTTCATGTGCAAAACAATTTTGAATATCGATGCACATGTGTAGGGGGCATTTCAAAAGAATGAAACTCTCAAAGTGTTAAACGTTTTGATTTATATCAAAAACTTTGATTGATTTTCCAAGGTTTTATGGTTACGATCTTATACCCAACATCTTAATTCACGATGTAAATGAAGTCATAAGGTGGTTAGGTTAGGTATTAGTCCTATGATCCAACCAGAACCAGAGGGATCTACCCAAGGACAATCTATAGCTAGAAATAGTAGTCTTTAGGTATGATTAGAGATGAATGAGTAAATGGGAATAATGCCAACTAAGACTGAGTTAACACTAGAACAATCACAGCAGGGTGTTAGTAATGACATCTTAGTAAGCATTGAAGGGGTTGTAGAATTAAAAAGAAATGTATGGATAAAGGGTCTAAATAAAGAAGCACTCCACAAACATTTAGGCAGAAACCGGGTCAATACATATGCTATTGGATTTGACAAAGATGAATTATGGTATTGAAGACAAGACATCATGGACCCAGTGATGTACTACACAACCCTTCCCAGCCATTCAAGTTTCTCTCAATAAATACTTGTTTCATTTGTCACGGAGATACACACGACTTCTATTGACTTTCTCACTGCGAGTTAGTTGACATTGAATAGGTGGCAGTCTGATCTAGCCTTTGAGTACTAAAACTAAAACGCACAAATCGAGTCTAGAGCCAAGAGATCAATAAATAAATCTCATTAGGACACATTCCATGACAAATACTTGTTGAACACCAATAAGTTCACAAGCTATTAACACAAGTCCTACGCATTATCCTTGTGATTTTGCCAGAACATTCAAAGTGATGCTCTTTAGTATGCACAGTAATGAATGGAAATCCTTCTAGAGTCAACATCAAACAGCTCTGCGGTAGGTGATTTGCGAGATTCTATATGAATAAAGCTTGTGTCAACTGGATATTGATTTGGTCTAGTAAATGAATTAACGACTCAATCAGAAAGATAGTAACTATCTTATTCACTTATATCGTGTTGTTTGCTTTGAGACGTTCCGGTATTGAGAACAAGTAAGTACGGTTAATCTAATGCATCTATGTTAGAGGATCTAACACTTTGAGCTGGAAACCCTGTCAAGGAGGTTCTTCTAAATTGAACCTACCTGATCACAGGTACAGTATTTATACTGTTAAACGGTCCTCAGAGAACCGGAGGTTAATGCAACCGAATCTCGACGAATGACAAAGCCATATTTGTCCATATTTGTTGTTTATCACTAACATTCAAATGCAGGTACAAACGACGGTGTTGTAGCCTCATTCTAGCAGAGTCGGTTTCATTACCACATGCTCATGCTCAAACTATAAAGACACACTATAAGCATCAAGATTCAAGAATCAAGAAATCTCAAGAATTAAAGAAAAAGACTTCTGCAAACTCTGATATTAAAGATACCTCTGCAGAAACCAAGCTTCAGGGGAGATTGTTAGCAAGCTTTCAA
>BQNB010014365.1:27082-75247 GCA_026074375.1 Tanacetum coccineum
AGTTTTCACAACAAGGAAATTGTTATGGAAAACTTGATGAAGTTTGTGGAAAATTATTATCAAAGTTTTGATTGAAACACGGGTCCTGATCGTAGACAAACGGAACTTGAGGTGGACAATCGTAACCATAATGAGCATCGTTCCCACATAACTCACAAAAATACGTATCGTACTGGGGTTGTGGAGGGTAGTCGGAAAAATTTGGAGAATCATTGTAAGAATACGGAGTTGGTTCATAAGTGAATGAATTTTCAGCTTCCGAATTACATCCTAAACAAGGTACCCCTCTATTATAATATCCACACCGCTCGCAAGTACAATATCGACAAGGTTGATCATCAACTGGATTTCCGCAGCTGAAACAACTACGTTGTTCGAATGACGACATTAGAATTAAACAATAAGAGGATAAAGAATAAGAATTAAACGAATAAGAAGATAAAGAAGAATATTTATAGATTTATTCATAAAGAAAAGAAATAATAAAAATAAGAAAGAAAAATATTTTTGGTAACCGAAAGTCAAAAGTGCACGGTAGCTCTCTAGAAAACGCACAAAGAAGCGGAGGAGCGGGTAAGCGCAAAGCGTTTTAAAAACCTTCTCCTTTCGGGTCGAAGTCCGTGATTATTTATAGATTTTTCAAATAATACATAAGGAAAAGAAATAATAAAAATAAGAAGAAAAATATTTTTGGTATTTTTTTAATATTTATAAAAGAAAAATAAGAATAGAAGAGGAAAATATTTTTGTATTTTTATATAAAAGAAAATGAAAACTTTCACGGGGAAAGGATCTTCAAGACTCGAACACGAACAAATCCGTAAAAATCGCTACACCTCTCCCCGGCAGCGACGCCATTTTGGTGTTTCGTCAAATACAACCCTCTTAATATATATATATATAATAAAATACATATACGCATATACGTATAGCAAAATATCATACAAATTACTCTTAGGAAAGAATAATATGCAATCAACACGGGTATCGTTCTCCTCGGTGAAAGGTAAATGGAAATTTACGGGTATGTCGGGAATCGAGCTTGAATATCATAAAAGATTTAATTTTGGATTCTATTTCTACTAATAAAAATGCAAAAACATATAAAGACAAGTAAACAATTAAAGCATTTAAAGACTAAGCACGAAAAACGTTAACGGGAATTTAAAAACGCGACATTTAAGCAAGTAAATTAAATTTTAACCCTAAAAATGAAAATTTAATTTTTAAAAATCCTAAATGAATAAAAATAATTTTAGAAAAAAGAATTATATTTTTTGACTTTTATTTTATTTATAATGAATTAAAAACAGTTTAAATCTAAATTAATTATTAAAAATAGCAAACTAATTATTAAAATTCTGGAAAAATTAGGAAAACTACTTTGACTTATTTAAAATCTATGAAAAATAAAACTAGAAAATAAGCTAAAACAGATAAGCAGTTAATAAGCAAATAAGCAAAATAAGCTTAAAACTAAAATTGACTATAAAAATTAAATGTTGGATGTTTTTAAATGAAAAAGACCCCAAGGCAGTTGGTTAAGGAGTGTTGTATTGAGGCTTTGAGAAGGCAAGGTCGCAGGTTCGAGTCCTGGCCCTTGCTTTTTGCAAAAACTTTTTTTTTATTTTTCTTTTAAGCACACTTGATAAAAAGCTGACAATAAGCAACTTTTGCAAAAACACTTTTTCTAAGACTCACAAATAAGCAAGAAATGAGCTTTTGAAACCAGTAGTACTAACTTTTAGAGTTAATACTGCTACTCATTAATTAAAACTGTTAGACCTTTTTAAAAGCTAAATAAGCTAAAAAAAACCTAAATAAGCTAAAAACAGATGAAATACTAGACTCAATAAGTTCTTAGGACAAAACATAAGTAAGCTAAAAGCACTTAAGGGCAGTAAGATAGTTTGCACTAAATGACTTTTAAGCTAAAACTGTTTTAGCTTATTGGACTCATTAAGGAAAAGAAAAGCAAATAAGCTAAAAACTATTAACTACCAAGACCTAATAAGCTAATGTGAACAGGAATCAACTGACAAAATGAGCTTAAAAGCTCTTAAAAGCTACACGATATGTTGACTTAAACAGGACAGATTCAATGGAGAATGGCTAACTTTGAGCTGATTTCTAGGTCAAATAAGCACTTCAAATAAATTTAGAACTAAAAACAGATAGATTTTAGCATTCAAAGAACTCATGAAAACAAGAATTAAGAAAATTAGATTAGAAATAAGTTAGGAAAAAGGACTTGAAACTGACAGTTTAACTAAACTAATTTTTTGGATTTTTAAAGTTTAAGAAATGCAAAGTGCAACCCCATAATTAAGCTACTAAAAGATGATTTGAAAACTTAAAAACCTAAAACAGGCCAAGATTGATGTCTAATGAGCTTAATCTATCAAAATCAGATCCTAAAACAAACATTTACTTATCTAAATTTGAACTTGAAAATGACTTTTTAAGCTTAGAATTTGAATCAAATGCAATTGTTGACAGTTTAAACCAAAACATGCACAGACTAAACCAACACACTCCTACTGCATTTGAGACTCAAAAAATCATGAAAACAATACAGGATGACCACTAACCAAGATTAAATCAGATATGCTTTGTTATCAACCTAGAAAAACTCAGATTCAAACCATGGTTACTTTGAACCTTAAAATTGAATTTGAAACCTTAAAAACTTGAATAAACTGAATTTTAAACTTAATTTAAGCTTATCAAATTTAACTAAGTGGTCAAGAGCAAACTAACAGTGCTAACTTAAGTTAGTATTGCTAGTGCCAAACACCCCTTAAAAAGATGAAAAACCATTTTAAGCTTATATAAAACCGAGTTAACCTTAAATCTATAAAATCAAATTATAAACTAAGTGTATTTAGCATTAATAAGCACAAAGAAAAGACTAATAAGTATTGTCTGATAAACTAAGACAATAAGCATATTTTTGTTGGTTTTTTAACAGTTTTTAAGCTAAAACTCAAACTAATTGAATCTAAACTATTAGCAGACAATTTTAAGCATTAATAAGTCTAAGTAAACAATAATAAATAATACTCCCTCCGTCCCATATTAAATGTCCACTATTGACTTTTGCAGTCTTTTTTTCAACTTTGACCTAAAATATATTTGTTTGTGGTTAACGTGATACTTGATGAAAGTTATTCCCAATGAAAAATACATTTAGAACTCAATTCATTCATAAATTTTGCATCAGTATTAACATAACACAAAAAAATATTTATTAGGTCAATAGTAGTAACAGAAAGACTTCAAAAATTACAAAGTGGACATTTTAATAAGTCTAAGTAAACAATAATAATAAATAATAATAAGCAACAATAAGCAGAAAATAAGCTAGTGCATAAATTTAAGCTAAAAATGAGTAAAAGGAGGAGTACTTTTATCCCAGCTGAACAAGGATCAATTTAGCTTATACAAGCTTAGATCTACAAGCTCCAGTTTGTTAGAAACAAGCTGGTGAAGTCTATAAGCCATTCCATAATTGTCTTATCATCCATATCAAAAGCTTAGGAAATTTAGGGGAGGATTTAAGTGAAAATCTAAGCTCAGTTAAGCTTTTAGGGCTTAACTGAGTTCTAGCTAGCTTATGAAGTTAAAAGAGCTTATTGAGGCTTATTAAATCATCACACAAAATATATTAAGCTACTTTTCATATTAAGTAAGACAAAATTCAAACCACATGATTAAAAGTAAATTGCAATTTTATTAATATTGAAAAAGTAACAAGGCTTTACAAGAAAATACAGTAAGAAAAACGTTACAATAAGCTACTAAAACTAAGAATAAGCTAAAAACTAGACATCTTGCGCTGTGTGTGAAAGCCTCCTTTTATAGGGGTGAGAGGAACCTTCTAGCCTTCAGGACGCTCCTATGATCTCTAATCCTGGCCCTTCAATCAAACCGCCTCACAATCATCATTTCTTGATCCGTTAGATTGCGTGCCACGTCCTAATAGCCAATGGTATTGCTGGGGATTGCCAGCGTGGATAAGGATGGTGTCAGAGGTTCCCTTCTAGAAGCATTAAGAGCGTGTAATTGGGTGGTTTTACCTTGGTGCGTGGTGAAAGTGAAATGGGAGGGAAAGGGGATAAGGATAAACAGTGAAATTGACTTTTTAACCCGTGTTTATTACTTAGGGTTGACCGGGTTTATAAAAGTGGACTTGGGCCTTAGTGTTGTGATTTTGATGGGTTAAAGAATTTTAAGGCTTATAAAAGGCTTAAGGTTTATGGTATCATTCTTATTGGGCTGACCCGACCCAATAAAATGGGTCCGAGTTGGTCTGTAGAAGATGGATACACCTTCGGCTTTGGTTTTTTGTGCTCTTTCCAATCCCGTACTCAGCTTTGTCTGTTTTGCTTTATTTTTGTCCATTTTTGTCATATCCGTTACCTGCACAATACCAATTACAAAACACACATATATAATGTATTTTTCATGCATTTTTGGTTATTATTGGTCTTTTTAGCTCATTTTATTTGGTAAAAGGTATGTGTATTTAAGCATATACCAGCCCCCTTAGCTCTATGGTCGGCCCCCTTATCACTAAGGGGGCCGCCCTTATATTTAAAGGGGCCGCCCAGGCCAAGACGCTCCCTTTTTTGTCTTTTCCAATGAGGTGTTTTCTGGAGCATTTCTAGCCGTTTTTAGGTAGAAAATTTGAATTCAAATATTTATTATGAATAAAACATTTCTTTTGAATGTAGAAAATATTTTGTAAAAGTTATAAAATGTTGTAACATTTTATAAAAAATGTGAGGTTGAATAAAAATTCATTTGATCATAAAATGCATTAAGCATTTATTTATTCATACCTTTAAGTGATTAAATTTTCAAAATGAAAATTTACTACTAATTACTTGTTTACGTTTAATTTTACATTGAGCGTTTTTACATTTTGTGATATCGAAAAATATTAATAACGTTTTTAGGCATTATTTCTATCAACGATCTCCCCTTTTTTATGATTACAAAATCTAAACTCATTAAATGTAAAATAATTTTTAAACAAGTATTCAGTAAGTTTTATTTCTATTTCTCCCCCTTTTTGTAGAATCAAAAAGGCTTCGTCAATGATTACACGTAGAATCGATGAAATAAACGCTCCCCCTTGATGTGTGCTCCCCCTCGTTCGAGGGCACCAAGGAATCGAGCTATGATAACTTTACTACAAAAACGAGTTAGAAGAACAAGACAACCTTTTTCTAACATATAGCAAATAAAAGAAAAAGAATACTATATCATGTTATAATGTTTGATAAGTGTCAAGCAATGATCACAAATATATATATCAACTAGAATCGATATTTATGGATATGAGTCATTCAACCAACTAAAGATTTAAAGACAAGCAAATGCAACATAAAACTAAAGACCATTCATTAAATATAAAGATTGTGTATAAGACACAATCATGCATACATCAAATTGAAATAATATGCTTGAAGCATACCAATACATCATACATAAAAGTAAACTACAAAGCTCCTAGTATTCCTAGAATTCCATAGGATTTGCTTGCAAAAGGTTTGGTTGACACTTATTTAAAACATGAGTGACTAAACATAGATTATGTTTAATTTGGAGAAAGTGATGGTGGTGGTGGCGAACTTAGTGGTGGTGGTTGTGAGAGCATGTGTTGGATATAGGAGAACATATATTGAAGTTCTTCACTTAAGCCAATGATAAGTCTATGGTTGTGGATGCAACACAAGCATGTTGCTCCATGTGCTTCAAGTATGTTCCAAGAGATAGGATGACTAAAAAGAGGTGGTGAGGGTATTGAAGGTGATGGAGTATTAAATTAGATATCAAGTGGAGTAATTGGTGAAAGGGTGAGAGTGATATCCATTAATCCACTTGTTTGAGTTGGAGGTGGAGGAGGTACTCTTGGAGGAGGAGATGTTGATGAGTTCAAGTAACCATTGGTTGATAATTATGTGGAGGATGTTGATAAAATATAATGCCTAAAAACATTACTAATATTTTTCACATCTTTACGTTTTGATAATCACAAAATATAAAAAAGTTCAATGTAAACTTAAACGTAAACAAGTAATTAGTTGTAAATTTTCATTTCGAAATTTATATCACTTCAAGGTATGAATAAATAAATGTTTAATGCACTTTATGATCAAAGGGAATTTTTTTCAACCTCACACTTTTATAAAATGTTGTAAACATTTTTATAAACATTACAAAACATTTTCTACAATTAAAAGAAATGTTTTATTCAAAATAAACATTTTGAAATTCAAATTTTCGGACCTAAAACGGCTAGAAAAGTTCCAAAAAATCCCCCCTACACAAAAGACAAACTGGGGAACCCCTAGTCTAGGGCGGCCCCCTTAAATACACGGGTGGCCCCTTAATTTTAAGGGGACCGCCCACCAATTTAAGGGACCGCCCATAGCCTGATGCTCCTCTAGTTTGTCCTATAAATACTGGACTTTTCCTACTATTTTCTCACCTTTTGCACTCATTCTTTCTATTCTAAAACAACCCACACATCTCACTAAAATCCTTTGATCATTTAATCATAAAGCTTTGTTTCCAAATGATCCAAGCTCAATTCCTCAAGTGCAAGAGAAGAATACTTTCATCATCAAGTGAAGAAGTATTACACCTTTATGTGTTGTTACAATCTTATTGCATCCATATCATAACTTGTAAATCATTTTGCAGCAAGTCCTAATTTTTATAGCAATCAAGACTAATTCACATAACATTTAGCAAGCAAGAATATATGAATAAGCATGCAAAGTCTTAATTTTTATAGCAATCAAGACTATAACATTTAGCAAGCAAAGAGGCAATTAAAAAATCTATAATGAAGAGCATATTAATTGGAGTATTAACTAATAGTTGTAATGCTCCTAAGGTTAATACTTCATAAAATTTCTTAACAAGATAAGTAGGTTGTAAACAATCTCATGTACGTGTGTTTGTATTATAATACTAGTGTGTTTGCCTAAATGGGACAAACGTGGAGTAAGATTATTTACGACTCTCAAATAATTTCCTTGAGAAATAATCCAAGGTCCTTGATTTAATTTTTGCTCCAATCAAAGGTGCGAAAAACTATCTATTGGATTTATATTCCGGAAAACAAGTGTGGGATCATTTGTTATGGATTGGAAAATATTTTTAGCATATCTCAACAATGTATAAAAATAGATTTTCATGAACTCCTAGTCGTGAGAAGGATTTTTGAGAAGTAGATTGGGATATATATATATGTATTCGAGTTTTGAAGCTTAAGTCTTGGCAAAACCAAGGTTTGTAAGTATTTACTAATAAGCAATTTTGTATAAAAGAAAAACTATTCTTTGAGAAATTCCCAATCTTTGATTTTATGACAAAATAGAATCCTAGACACAGATTTAAATAGGAAAAAAAATTAAGGAACTGTCAGATGGCGGTTACCCTTTATGTTGCGTGGCCGGACCCTTATCACTAAAGGCCCGGCCCATGACGAGCTAAGAGGGGCCCGCCCAATCTGACATATTTTTTTCCCATTTTTTTTTATTTTTGTCTTGTGGTTTTGGTTGTTGTTTAATGCTCTTGTTTATTTTTAAGTGAATTGAGTTCCTATTACATTTGTAGTGATATATAATACTTAATATGTACTTAATCAATTGTTCCATCATACGATACCTAGGCGTATGTAATTACATGCTCGTATTTAAGGGTTTAGTTAGAATGTCGGCAATTTTATCTTCTGATGAAACCTTTTCTATGGAAAAATTCCCTTTTTGAACATTTTAACGAAGGAAATGGTGACGAATCTCAATGTGTTTTATACGAGAAGCAGATAACTCAGATATGTCTATTACTAGTAGTAATCTACATAAGTCATCTGAAGCTGAAGATTCTACTCTACCAAATCATGATACTGATGAGGTACCCTCAAACAAGTCACAAAGAAACACAACTGATCCTTCAGCTGTTGTATCTGACTCTCTAGCATCTGATTATGATTCAGCTGATGAATCCTCAGTATGTACCAATCCTCTTCTTCTACTGAAGAAGTTGGATTGTGCTGAACCTGGTTCTGGACCAAAGACTGTCAAATCAATCTTGAAGTCAAAATCCACATTCAAAGCTGAAACTTTAAAAGGTATCACATTAAATAAACCATCCTCAGCTCCTGCTAGAGGCAACAAAAGTTCTTCAGCTTCTAAGACTAATTCAGCTCCTGCTGGAAAGTTAAAGAATGTGAAAGTGGAAGATGATCCTCCTCTTGCTATGGTAATAAAAGAACTTAATGAACTAAAATTACAAATCAGCAAGAAAAATTCATCTTACTCTAGAAACAAAAACACTCAACAGGTCCATCTTAATGTACTTCAAAACAAATACAAAACTCAATTCAAAATGAATTATGAACCGTGTAGACAAAACAATCATCTCTTTGAGAATTGTTATGAAGTCTTGTTTTGTAAAAAGTGCAAAAGAAACAATCATAGAACTTGTGATCATGCTGAACTTATGTTCTCCATACATACAAATCAGCATCATACTGGTCAAGGTGAATCTTCCTCAAGATCCAGACCTTCAAGACCCTTAGTATCTTTTCCTTCCTGCATACATTGTGGATATAATAATCATCATTCTGATGATTGTTTATACTATCCCACTTGTAAAATATGTAGAAGCTATGATCATAACGCTCATGATCATAACAAGATTATTTCTCAAAGAAGAGGAATCAATCCTAGAAATCCTCAACATCTCACAAAAAATTATGAAACATATTATGTTTCTGCTGGTCATGTTCTCGTTCCTGCTGACAGAGATAGTAGAATTCTGCTGGATTGTTATTTATAGACGTAATTTAATGTAAATTAAGGAACTTATAGTTATAATTATAGTTATTTCTCTTAATAAGGAATGAGCTAAATTAGAAGTGATTGATATTTGGATGTTATCTCCTTACGAGATTTTTAGTTTTCCTTGTTGACTAATTTACTAGGGTTGTCTCTCTCTTTAAAAAAAAAATAACCTTTAGCATTTTAGGGTGGGTTGGCACCCGATTGTAAAAGCACAATAATCATTTGTTATCAATAGAAAGATCCATAGAGGATCGTTGTTCATATAGTTGTTCTTCTTTATTGAATTGTTTAGTTTCCGCCTAAACATTTGCTAGAGTCTCTCACGTATGTGCTTGTGATTACATAAGTACCATACAACCACAAAGGCTAGAAGATCTATCTAGTACCAGATCCTAACAAGTGGTATCAGAGCCTGGAGAGAGCCTCTAATAAGAAGAATTACAAGTTACCACAACAAAAACTTGTTTCTATAACCGTGAACAATGTCAGAACCCATGCCGTCTATACCTACTCAATCACCATTTACTTATCCTAACCCTAATCCATCTGCTTCACCTTCATTCACTCAAGATGATACCTCGGATTCTTTCATACCTGAACCCACACAACCGATCCCTACATACACTCAACCTGCTTTCTCACAACCTGCTTTCTCCCAACCGAATCAATCTTTCTTTTCACAACCTGCTGTTCATTTCACTCAACCTTCTCAGACCAACCCTAACAATGTCCAGTCACAACAGTTTCAACAGTTCCAAACAGCCACTATCTCTGCCAACAATGCAAAATTTCCTTATCTAGAGAAGGAAAAATATGAGATATGGGCTATGAAGATGGAGTACTGGATACAGAATGCTGATCATAATCTTTGGAGGATTGTTCAGCAAGGAAACAGTCCAAAGAGGTTGGGAAAAGATGCAAAAGGAAATACAATTGTTCATCCACCTGTCTCTCTTGATGAGCATGTTGCTGTACAAAGGGAGAATAAGGTGAGAACCTTGTTGCTTCAGGCTTTACCTGAAGATCATATGCCCGATTTTCATCATTATGATGATGCAAGGGATATATGGTTGGCAGTTAAGGCTAGGTTTGGTGGGAATGAAGAATCAAAGAAGATGAGAAAGACAATGCTCAAGCAGCAGTTTACAGAATTCTCTGTGACAGAAGAAGAAGGCCTACATAAGGGTTATGACAGGTTTCAGAAGATTCTGAGCCAGTTGAATCAAGTGCAGGCAAGGCCAGACAATGATGATATCAACCTGAAGTTTCTAAGAGCACTTCCTTCTTCATGGTCACAAGTTGGGTTGGCACTAAAAACAAGAGGTGGCCTTGATTCAATGAGTTTTGATGACCTGTATAACAAACTAAGGTCACTTGAACTTGATGTCAGAATTGGTCATAGTTATAATGTGAAAGCTGTTGTTGCTCCCACTCATTCTGCCTTCATTGGAACTGCCAGCTCTGGCTCAAAGCCTACTTATTCTGATCAGCAGCGTATTGTTCCATGATTCGTGTGATAGTATATATATATAATAACACAAATGCAGATCTCAACCAAATGCCCTTAACCAAGGCAAAAAGGTCAAAATCAAGATATGATCTATGAGACTTTGACCAGGGTTGATCAGTTGAGATGGAAGAAGAAAGAAATGGGACCTGTAAAGTGGCAAATGGCTAGGCTCTCTTAGAGGATTAAAAGGTTTGAGAGAAAAAGGCAGGACGACAAGATGACCTACAACAATCAGCAGCTGCTTTGCTAGATTTCGAAGAAGAGGTTAGATGCTACAATGTCTTCAATGGGGTCATTTTTAGGAGGATAATGTGAAGACAGTTGATGATTAAGGCTTAGGTATTCTGTTTAGGTCACAGAGTTAAGACAGACGAACATAAGCCTTTGTCTCTTGTTGAATCCATGCGTAATTGGGCACTATTTTCAACAAATCGGTGTCTCTTGCCAGGTCAGCATACATATCATCAGAATCATGGGCAGAAACAAAGATGACGAGAGTTGCAAAGGAATAGGGCTGATGGCTGGCCTTCGTGTGATAATAGTGGTGCTCATATTACTAATGCGGTGATGAGTTTGCTATGATGGGAATTTCTTCCTAAGGTACCAATTGTCCCCTTGGTGTGATTTAAAATTATGATCTTAATCCTAAGTATAATAACCTTGATAGACTGTATAATTGATTGATTAAATTAAGTTCAGGATATCATCATACTGCTTAAAAACTTTAGAACATACAAAAAGATGGTACCACTATAAACTCAGGATGGCTTTAGAAGGGAAAATGATTAGGATTTTATTGCTAATCTAGAAGGGGAAAAAAAAAAAAAAAAGAAAAAAAACACACCACTAACACACTGGCTATACTGAAAAATTACATGATCATGGACAAAAAAGAAAGAAAAGAATGGGAAGTCAAAGTTTGAAGCTACATTAGCTAGATTAGAAAAATGGAAGGATCTTCCAAGATCTTAAAAAAAATTTGATCGATGCTCTATGTCTACAAGCATAAAGTTGGTCTAGGGATTTCAAGTAGTACTTTGCTTTTGAGTAGTAGATGAAGTGTTTGACTTGTCCAACCTAGTGTTCTTACTCAGACCCTGTTGGAGAAGGAGGTTACAACCTCTTTACTCAAGTTGTAAGGCTGGGGGAAATGCATGTTGTTCCTCTTCTATATTGGAAACTTATTTATGCCAAGCCCATACCAGAATAGTTGACATTGAGGAAACCCGGTAAGTTTGGTTCAAAGTCTGATAACCAACATTTTGATACTATTCAGAAATCTAATGACTTTGTCTCTTGTGATAACAGTGGAAGTCTTCTGGACTCTGAGACACATGCTCCAGTGATTCAAGCCTCAAGAGACCCAGACCAAAGACATCCCACCTGCTGTTGATATCCAGACTTTGCCAGAGTCTGATGTTGAAGACCCAAATTCCACTACTGGCAGTCCTAGTTTTTCTTGTTCGGAGAATGTAAAATCTCCTAGGATTATTTGTAATAAAAGTGGAGTGAACAATAGGAAAGTGTGTGTAAAACCATTTGTTGCGTGTTAAGAAATGTTTTGTTTTGTGGAAGATAAATTGATTTGATTACAGATTGTGACTTTTATAACTGTGTAGATTCTGTCCTTGTAAATCTTTAAAGCAGCATCTGTTCCTGCCTGGTAGGTAGGAAATTGTAAAACATCTGTTTCTGCTGATCGATCTGATCTTCGTGCCAGTAGAAACAGACAAGCAGTCAATCCTGCTGATAGACCACATCTGTGGTTGGTCTTATAAGACCGCAACTGTTTCTGCTTGGTAGGACCAGTTTCTGTGGTGGCTTAATCTGCTGTAGACCATTTTCAGACCATCATCTGTATATACATACGAATGGTCTAATATATATGGACCCTATGATTAAGGGACGATGGGGAACTGCTGTTAAGACCTCAGCAGGTTACTCTTGGAGGAATACACGACCACAATTTTGGGGGTGGAAGAGTAATGGTGGATCTCGTCAATCCACATGGTTTCACACTTTACTGATCCACAAGGCATGCTCAAGTCAAGAATTGGTTGGGTCTCTCACGTGTACTACATGACTTTGTTGTAGATTTGTAGGGTGATCATAGTACAGATAATGGACATAGGTTAGTTGACCGTGGTTGCTCAAGAAGTATGACAGGAAACAAGGAAAACTGATGATTTGTGCGATCAAGGGAGAAGGCATTGTAAAATTTAGACGGGTGGAGATGGTTAGAATATCAGGAAAAAGGGCACCATCGGACTTCAAGCTTGACTTTGAAAATGTCTACTATGTTGAAAGAGCTTTGCCAGCACTTAAACTTTTGTTTGTATCACAATTTGTGATAAAAAGAATCAAAAGTTCTTTCACAGACACTGATTGTTTTTGGTGCTTTCCGAAGAATTCCAATTGCCTGATGCAAGTCAGGTGGTACTAAGAATTCCTAGGAAACATGATCTCTACACATTCCACATCTCAGACCTGCAACCAGAACAAAAGGTTACTTGCTTAGTAGCAAAAGCATCCTTAGATGAATCACAGATGGCACGAAGGATGGCTCATGTGAATTCCAAAAAACAATCAACATTTAGCTAAGAAGGTTGGTTGATGGTACCTATCAAGGTGTTCACAATGAACACAACTTGTTGCTTGCAACAAAGGAAGCAACAAAGGGTTTCCTATAAACATATTTCTGTGTGAGACTTATTACTGATACACAGCAATAGCTGATATGGACCTTTTTGGTCCTACCACTTTTCATGAGAGTATTGACCAGAAAATATACTCCTTCGTGGTACTGATGGACTTTGCAGGTTTTCTTGGACTTTTCTTTTTGAGTATAAGGATGCAAAACATTTTTTGTCCTTTAAAGATTATTACCCTTCTTGAATAGATAACCAGCTGAATAAAAAGGTTAAAAGGCATAAGGTGTGATACTGGGACAGAGTTCAAAATGCAAAATTTATTGAACTTTGTGTGGAAAAGGGGAATTAAGAGGGAATTATAGCAACCTTAGACTCACAACAAATTGGGGGTTGTTGAGGAGAGGAAAATAGGACTCTTATAGAGGCGCTAGAAACCATGTCTGGCAGGAACTCTAAATATACCTACCATGTTTTGGATGAGGCCTGTTAGCAGGGTAGTGTTATGTTTTAAACAGGGTGTCTATTACTAATCCCCATAATAAAACACTTATGAATTGATATCTGGGGAAGGTTCCTCCGATACATTATTCTGAAACCTTTTGGGTGTCAAGTAACAATCTTAATACAAATGACTATTTGGAAAATTTGAGGGTAAAGCTGACTGACGGTTTATCTTTGTTGGGGTATGCTTCAAATAGCAAGGCCTATAGGGTTATAAACTACCAAAACAAGAGGGTAGAAGCAACCCTGAATTGAGATTTTTAGAAGATAAACCTAATGTTCAGGGAATATGTCTACTATCGAGTTAGGTACTTTGGACTTGGATATGTAACTGATTCACTAGGTCTTTATACTCGGTTTTTTCAAATGACACACCTGCAGGTACACACGAAACTAACTTAAATGCAGGTACAAAGATCATGATTGATTCTGAAGTCAGATGAGCAAGTGATCGTAGATCCTGTATTTCCTTCTAACAGATTTGTAGGTTCCTTCATCCAGCAATGGTCTAGTATTATGGAACGCAATGCAGATTATGCAGAAGAGCTTGCTACGTTCAAGACAGAATATGAAGCTTAAGGACGCAGCTGCACGATATGGGGTTTATTTGTTCCTCACAAGCAAAAGCAGAAATACTATGTCAAGCTGAAGCTGTGAAATTTGAAACAAGGTGTATTTCTGCTGTTACGGATCCTGCTGGCATTGATTCTGCTGTTAGGGAACCTGCTGGTATTGTTTCTGCTGATGGTGTATCTACTGGCAGTCCTTCTGCTGATTGTGATCCTGCTGGTAGTAATCCTATTGAACCTACTGATGAGAGCAATCCTGCTGTCAGTTAATTGTTTCTGATTGAATTTTAAACCTCGTCTAACGTGATGAGTCTACACTTCCTCCTGGTTCAACAATTGGGCTGAGTTGAAACACTACACGATTTTACGTCCCCTTGATGTATGCATGGCTCAATCTATCGGGGCATTTTAACATCTTCCTGTATGTGATGATTTTCGTTGCTTACTTTACCAATTTAGCACCTGCTTTGGGAAGTGAATCAGTTCCTACCAAAAGGGTGAACACAATTCATTCCTCTAGTCTAATTCTTGGTGAATCTTGCGTTCCTGTTATGACAAGAAGCAGAGCTCCAAAAATCCAAGGTTGTTGAAAGTGCATTCATTGGACTATATGCAAGATCAAAAAGGACCAACTAAACTGACCAAATCCATTGTCTGTCTGCTTGCTTCCTTTCTTAGTTAGAACCAACTAGTATAGCTAAAGCACTTGAGGATCCTGATTGGGTTGATGCTATGCAAGAAGAGATTTGAACAGTTCATCAATCAACAAGTATGGAAACTTGTCATCTTTCCCTGTTGGCAAACATGCAATAGGGACAAAATGGTTTTGACGAACTAATGCGATGATGCCAGAGTATTTGTTGTAAGGAAATGAAGCAAAGGTTGGTTGCAAGGGACACCGCAAAGAAGGAGGGCATTGATTACGAGGAGGTATTTGAACAGTGGCCAGAATAGAGGCTCTCAGATGTTTTTTGGGCTTTTGATCTTATATGGGCCTTTCTGGTATATAGCTGGACGTTAAGAGTGCCTTTCTCTATGGAGAAATTGAGAAGATGGTGTATGTCACTTCAGCCTAAAGATTTGATGATACCTTACTTCCCAAAGCATGTATACAGAGTGGTTAAAGTTTGTATGGACTTCATCAAGCACTCGGAGCTGGTATGCAAGATTGTCTATTTTATGTTACATCACATATACAGAAGACTGTACAGGGATACTATTGACAGACACTCTTCATCAAGAAAGATTCCAGGGATATAATTTTGGTACAGGTTTATGTGGATGAACATCATTCTTAGGGTCAACCAATAAAGCCTGGTGTGATGACATTTGAAGGTATGATGAAAGGTGAATTTGAAATGAAGTGCTATAGGAGGAATGACTTTCTTCTGTGGTCTACAGGTGAAACAGTAGCCTGATGTCTCTTTAACAGCAAGACAAGTAACGTTAAAATATGATTATAAGTTCGACATGGAATCTGTAAGCACCATGCAACAACACCCTATGAAGCTGCTAAGACCAATTGAAAGATGAAATGATCACCGTTAATGTACATTTGTACGATCCATGATTTGGTTCACTTATGTAATCTCACAGCTTAAGACCTGAATAATGTTTGCAATTTAGTGTTGTTACAGAATCAAGTTTACTCACTGACCTTCTCATCTGAATGGCAGTCAAGAAAATCTTCAATATCTAAAAGGCAACCAAAAAGTAGGCGTTGTGGTACCCTAAAGGATTCCTCCTTTCAGTTGGAAGCTTACGATTGGAAGTGATTATGCCTGGTTCTATGGGGAGTGGAAAATCCTATACAGGTGCAGTCAATTTATTGGCAGAAGGTAAATTTCATGGCGTTGCAAAAAAAAAGCGACTATTGTGGCTATTCTTCACTGAGTCCGAGTATTGTTGTGTTGCTTGCTAGCTGCTCGTGCTAGGTTTTGGATTCAGAACAGGTTGCTGGGATTATGGTTTAACTTATGATACAAAAATCTCTCATCGACAACCAGAGCACTAAATGCATTGTGGAAGAAACATAAGTCTTTATCAAGGACAAAGATATTGAGATTCGGCATCACTTTTATAGAGATGCAATGAGAAGAAACTTGATTTAAGTGCTAAAGATCCACCCGATGATCATTGTGGCTTAATTTACTGACAAAGGTCAATTTTGATGGACCAAGATTTGCGTATTGGTGGTCCAATATTGGTGATGGTGACACCTTTTCGTGAATTGAGGGGAGGTATAAAGCCAAAGGGTGAGGCTTTTTGTAGTTGTATAACTTGTATATTTCTTAATTTCTTGCAGGTGGATTGATTGTTTTGTTGGATATTCTTTTTATTGTGATTGTCTGTAGTCAATACTGTGTAGTTTACCTTATTCCTGCTGACAGTTGGTTTGCTGGGGGTGTACTATGGTTTGCTGGTAGTTATCTTCCTGCTGGACGATGTTTCTGTTAGTGGTCTATGGCCCAAAGACCCATTGGACTGGTAGTTATCTTCCTGCTGCACGATTGGTTTTCTGCTGGTAGTACTATGGTCTGCTGGTGGTTTCTTTCCTGTGGGACGATTGGTTTTGTCTGGTTGTACTATGTTCTGTGGGGTAGGTATCTTTCTGCTGGACCGATTTGGTTTCTGGTTGTACTATGGTTCTGCTTGGTAGTTCTCTTTCGGCTTGATTGGTTTCTGCTGCGTTTGTACTTATGGTTCTGCTGGAAGTTATTGTTCCTGCTGGATTCTTGGTTCCTGCTTGGTAGCTTGGGCTATGATGCCTGTAGATTCATTTCTGCTGATGATAGGGTAGTCTGTTCATGTGTCTACAGCGGTGTCTGCTGTTGGCTTGACTTTTCCTGCTTGGTGCCACTAGTCACTTGGTTTTTGCGGATGATCATGATTCTGCTGGTTTCGGTAGTAGTTTCTTCTGCTGGTTCTACTCCTATGTCTGGTTCTGCTGTTCCTGATACTGCTGGTGCTCCACTTGATACTACTGGTACTGCTTCTACTGTTCCCACTTCAGCAGCAATGGATTCTGCTGCTTCTCAACATGAGCTTGGAATTTCTCCATTTGCAGATTCTGAAATTATAGTTCTTCCCCGTCACCTGTCTTACTGTACATACCCATTGATGTTTCTGTTTGATCTACATCGAGGGTCCTCTTGAGTTTTTCGTGGCTAGTGATGAGGACGCACCGTAGGTATGTCTGCATTGCTGCTGACCTTGCTCTCCGAGTGAAGTACTGCTGAGATTCTCTTTCGGGGTCAGATATGTTTCTGGTTTGCTAGCGTGTTGAGGTTGTGGACAAACTCCAGTATGACTTGAGATTGTTGTATCCACGGATGGTTAAAGGTCTTGAACCCATTTCTGAATTCTGCCTCTTTCCTCCTCGGGTCTCGTAGTAAACATCGTTGGGGTGCGAAGTTGATACCTCATTTGTGGGATAGACCAGTTGAGACTTCCTCTGTTCCTGAGAGTTGAGGAGTGTGTGATATAGAGGATTATATTCCCCCTATTCCGTATGGTACGTTTAAAGATTGGGAGATTGTGCGTTGCCCGCATTGTTAAACACTTATTATCAAGTGTATTTCAAGGAAAAATCGACCGGCACAAAGAACTTTTTCTACCTGAAAGGTTGCTTACCTATGTCCTATCGTGAGGATTCTTCTTCTTTTACGTCCTGGATGAATCGGTATTTCGCCTGAACAAGATGTGGATGTTGAGTTTGGACCTCTGGAGGGAGGTTAATTGTTGTGTCAGTCCCTTCATTCTGATGATGTGGAAGATTTTTGGAGCACACAAGATGCATGGGTTGTGAGTGGTTGGCGGTTATATCCCAAGAGTTCTGTTCATGTCCTGGACTTAGCGAATGGGAAAACTGTGTATATGTTTGTGGACATGTTTTATCGATCCGGGCCTCCACTGCTTGAAAGGATGTTACGCCACAGGCTAACAGTTCCACCCTCATACTGTCGGGATGTTGTGGTTGCTGGAAGTGTTATTCAGACGATTCAGGATGGTTTGCGGGAATCCTATGAGTGTCTTGCCTCTGCTCCTATGTAAGTTTGTGTATTAGTTAGTGTTTGTTTTTCAATGCTTCAGTTTAGTTTTTAAAAAAAATAAACATGTACTCTTCAGTTTAGTGTTATCTGTTAGTCTTTCGTGTTGTGTAGTTTTAGTGTTAGTCGCTTGCATGCACGACAAATGGTTTTCCAACTCACCATGGACAACCTTTTCATCATCCTCTTTAACTCCGAACCGGAGAAAGGAGTTTGGCTCACCATTGCAAACGGCTTTAGTGTGTAACTCAATCCGTTGATGCTGGTAAGGGTTTGCTAAAAATCCTATGGCCTTCGCTCACCATGTTTCTTGACAATGAGTGGTAGTCAGAGGGTACGGCTCTTGGTAAAGACCTTTCAAATGGTTTGATGGTTGCCAGGTTACCCAAAACTGGATGGTTATCACTTTCCATATTCTTTGGATGAAAAGTGGCTAGTCCATAGCAAACGGCTCATGGTAAAGACCTTCTCAAATCCGTTGATGGCTGTAATGGTTTGCCCAAAACCATATGGTATTCAACTCACCAATGTTTCAAGTACTGAGAGTTGAAATGGTTCTCAGTTGACCATGGACATACACCTTTTGGTGGCCAAAGAATGACTACTCCCAGAGTTAATGGCTAACTGGTAAGAGACATCAAATCAATAACATTTTTTTCAATGATTTCACCTCTCAACAGGAGTTGTTGGTTTCATGAGTTCATGCTCGTTTCCTTGTGCTGATGTGGCTTCTATAGTATCTGCTGCTTGTTGTGTCTTGCATCAAGGAAGATTATTTAGAAACTGGAATTAAAGAGTCAAACCAAGTGTTAGGGGAGGATTGTTGGGGACAAATTACAAACGATAAGTGTCGTTTTGCTGTTAGACATATTGTTTTGCTGATAGCACTAAGTGTTCCTGTGCAGTTTAAAATAGCATTCCTGTGAGTATGTTTTTGCTCTGGTCATGTTTCGTTCCTGCCTGACAGTGATAGATATCTGCTGTTTGTTATTAATAAGGACGTTAATTAATGCAATTAAGGTATTTATAGTTATATTAGTATTTTCATTAAAATAGGATTGAGATAAATTAGGAAGAGATTGATATTGATGTATATCTCTTACGGATAATTTTAGTTTTCTTGTTGACCAATTTAGGGTTTCTTCTTCTATAAAAGAAGACACCTTTAGCAATTTAGGGATGATACGATGGAAAAAGCACAAAATCAATTTATTATAAATAGAAAGATCCATAGAGGATCGTTGTTCATATTGGTTGGTCTCTTTATTATTGTTTAGTTTCCGCAATAAACATTTGCTAGAGTCTCTCACGTATGTGCTTGTGGATTACATAAGACTATACATTCTCAAAGGCTAGAAGATCTATCTTAGTCTAAGATTTTTTACCCTAACATGATGGCCATTTTTCACGATATGATAGAGAAAACGTTGGGGGTTTCTTGGACAATTTTTTTCAGTTTTTGGAGTTTTTTTCCTCATGTCTTATCAATTTAGATATAAAAATGCTTTAAAAAGTGTGAAGACACCAAATTGCACTAAATTGGGGAAAAGAGCCATTTCATGGTTAAAGAAGGCATTGTTTTAGGACATAAAGATCTCTAGAAATGGAATTGAAGTCGGATAAGGCATAGTTGATGTAATTTTAAGCTTCCTCATACATACGACGTCAAAGGAATTCAAAGTTTTCTCGGGCCCATGATGGATTCTATAGAAGAGTTTATCAAAGACTTTTCAAAATCTCTCAACCCATGGAACATCTCTTAGAGAAAAACACTCCCTCATTTTTCGGAAGATTTGCATTTCTGGCTTTCAAATATTGAAAAAGAAGTTGACCGAAAGCTCCAATTCTCATTGCTCCAAATTGGGACCTACCTTTTGAAAATTCATGTGCGATGCAAGTGATGATGCAATTGGTACGGTCCTAGGACAAGGATTGAGAAGCATTTCCGAACAAATTCTTACGTAGCAAGAGATGACAGAAGCAGAATCAAAAACTACTAAAAACCGGAGCGAAGGAGAGCTTGCACAGTAAGTAGTTTATGCTTTCGAGAAGTTTCGATCATATTCTAATCATGAAACTAGAGTGTTGTTTACACGACCATCTCCGCTTTTTGAAATACCTCTTCAACAAGGAAAGAGCCAAAGCAAGAATGCTACGCTGGGTCTTACTTCATTAAGAATTTGATTTTAAGGTTTCGATTACTAAGGGAGCTGAAAACTACGCAACCGATCACCTTTCGTCTTTGAAAACCCTTACGAAAACTATTTTTGATCCAAAAGAGATTTACGAGGACTTTTCCTTTAGAAGACTTTAAGTGTAATTAACTTCCAAAGACCAAAGTACCCCGTGGTTTGCGATTTTGCTAACTACCACAGAGCGGGAAGGAAATTCATTTAAAAAAGATAATGTCGATCAATGAGGATAAAACAAATTCTTTTAAAGATGTAAAAACATTATTTTTGGGGATGAACTTTTTTCTTTTCAAGGACTTGTGCGGATCAAACTAATCCGAAGGTGTGTAGACTGGCAGAGGAAGCTTCGAAATTCTTGAAGCTTGACATAGTGGACCCACCGGGGGACCACTCCCGGAGCCAATTTACGCCAAGAAGATTTTTGATCAGGGGTTTTTATTGGCCTCTACATCTATAAGGATGCCTACAAATTTGTCAAAACTTGTGATGCTTGTCAAAGACAAGGCAAAATCTCTCAACGTGATGAGATGCCTCAAAACGTAATCCAAGTTTGTGAGATTTTTGATTTATGGGGAATTGATTTTATGAGACCTTTTCCGTCCCGTCTTTGTGAGGTGGGTAAAAATATATTCTAGTAGCCAACGATTATCTTGAAGCGAAACGCTCCCCCTAACGTGTCTAGGGTAGTTGTTATAGTTCTTGAAATCCCTTTTTCACGATTCGGTGCCTCCAAGCGCATTTCATAAGCGACGTGGGACCCATTTTTGTAATGACAAAATTTGATAGAGTTATGTCTAAAATATGGTCACCCATTGTCTTTTGACTTTTTTTCCTTACCACCCTCAACGAGTGGTCAAGTTCGAAGTCACGAATATGGCTGCTTAAAAAGAATTTTGGAGGAGAAAGGTGGAGGAAACGTGCTAATGGTCCGACAAATAGATGATGCATATGGGTCTTTTAGAACCGCCTTACAGCTATATTGGATGTAATCGTACAAGTTATGGTATTGGAAAGCGTGTCATTACCAGGTTGAACTGGAACACAAAGTTTTGGGTTTAAAGCAGACATATTCGTTTAATAAGACCGCGGGGGCGGATCATCGGAAGCTTAACTCAATTGATACTTAGCGAGCTTCGTGAATCAAGCTTATGTGTAGTGCGCTCTAATTACAAGAGAAGAAAAGAAAACTACATGATTCCAAGATAAAGAACCGAATCTTCAATGTTGGTGATCATGTCTGGTTTTCAACTCACGATTAAAATTTTTCTCCGGAAAGTCAAGTCCGTGGTACGTACCTTTCACAATCACTGAAGTTTATCCTTATGGCATGCAAGTTTTGTCTCAAACGGATGGTTCTAATTTCAAAGTCAATGCCACCGTTCTTACGCATACTATGGAGGGGTACCCACCATTGGTTATTCCAGGACTCAGCTTCCCTAAGGACAACAAAATTCAGGGATCGAGTCAAGCTTTCGGTACTCAGGTTAATAAAAAACAAGCGCTTCGTGGAGTTCCACCCCCATGCTTATCTTTTATTTTCCTTATCTAATGTGTTGTGTTAGAGAGCTTGTACTCTCTCCGGATTTCTCGATGTTTGCTGTTGTTGTTTGTTGTGATTGATGTTTTTATGCAGGTTTCTTCAACAATTTACTTGAAGCTTCTCGTGTCAGGTTTGATTTGTTCCCGTTCAACTCAAGCTTCCTCAATCTTTTAGTGTGAATTTAGTTTGGGTGAGATCCATATCCTTTCTTCATTATGATTAAGTTTAATCTTTGCATACCTTCAATAACGGTTAGATTATACGTAGAAACCGACTTTTAAACATGAGGACAATGTTGCGTTTAAGTTTAGGGAACGAATTTTCGATTTGATGTTGCGTTGCTTTTAGTGTTGTTCACACGTACCGTTTTTTCCACCAAAATAGCAATAAAAAATTTAAATTTTTAGTCACAAAATAAAAAAAAACAAAAAAAAAACAAAAAAACAAATAAAATGTGGTTTAAGACATGGAATGTTAGGGGGGTTTTTTTTTTCCGCTCAGGTAAAGTAATAAGAAGTATTTTTGACGCCGGATCGTTTTATTACGTGTAGAGTTATAGCTTTTCCCGTAACAATTAATGCTAATAGTTGTGTGTCTATGTAGACTTTACAACAGTGCTAGATTGAATGTTAGTAAAAGAAAAAACTTGTGCTAATTTCAAGTAGATTTTAAATATCCGAGTTGGATTTTATATGGTAAGTTTTTGCAAATTCTTTTATGAGAACAAGAAATGATAGTGTTATTTATAAGTCATGATGTTTAACATAGAATAGTTGGATTTTCTAAGCTCTATGTATTAATTGGGGCTTTTTTTTCTCCATAGTGTTGTTCACCTCTGGATAATTGTTTAATAAATAGCGTGGTATGTTTTTTTGGTTAAATTATTAGCTAATAGAAGTTTTCTTTAGTTATTGTGATCTAGGATTAGTACATATCAGGAAATATCAATTTGGCTTAAAAATTACAAATAATAAATAAATAAGTACTCTGCCAGGATTACTTTCATCGTGTCGGAGGCGTGGGCGATGTTGGTAGTTTTCATAAAGTAGGTTGGTGTATATAAGTAGGAATACCTCTTGTTGACTCGCTTATCGATTGTGGTCTCTTCGAGATAAAAAGGCACCGGTTTATTACTTATATAATCCGATAAGCGAATATGTTTGCTAATCTTGTCGGAACTAAGGCGTGGAGATGTTGTAGCTATAAAGGATGAGGTTTATAATGTTGCTTTTATTATTGTCTTACTTTGTACCTTAAAGAGCCCTTAAGGGTATATGGTTGCAATTAAGATTGGTCATTAAGTCCTAAAAGAGCCTTAGGGTATATGACATGAATGTTCCTTGCTTTATGTAGCCTAATAAAAGCCAATTTTGGTTGCATCGATGAGGAATTATTATTGATAACATTTGATCTTTTGAAAAAGAGCTTGGAGATAATCTATTGGTTCTTAAACCTTTACACTTTATTCTTGGAATTAATAAGTATCGAAACAAAAGTATTAAAGAGCCTTCGGGTATTTGACCTTAAGTAAAAAGCTTGAGATACAAAGTAAGTAGGATTTGTGGGAGGAAATGTGAGTACACAATTGTAATATGAGTAGTATTAGTGTCATGACTTGTAATGTAGTCGGTGATCTTGTTTTTAGCTTAGCATGGAAAGTGAAAAATCGGGGATGACGAAATGTATCTTTTAGACACTTAATTGTTGTTTTTGTTTATGATCTCAAAGTTACCAAAGATGGTAATGAAAACAAGTCATTATGTCGAATCAAATACGTTGTAGTTACGGTTATTATCAAGAAAAATCATAAAAAAGAGAAAAATCTTAGGAAATGGGAAGTCGGGTGTTTTTCTAACTTTGTGATCTTTACTGCTCTCAATAAAAAATCTATTGGTAACTTTTCTAGGTTTAGTTTGGGGATTTTCGAGGTATCTGGTTATAAGGCATGTGATATTGCGTGAGGACACACCATCGTATTAGTATTGGGGGGAATTTTGCTAAGTGTAATATAACACATATCCGTTTATACTTTAAAATAACCCAATTAATCCCAAAAAACAGTCCCAAAAATAGCCAAAATTAGCTATTGGTTTAGGTTTTGTGTGTGAGGTAGGGATAAGTCAGAATCATAAGAAAACAGTCAAAAAGGAGCAAGCCAATAAAAAAAAAGCGAAAGCCCTGACACGAGAATCAAGAAGGAGTTCAAAGCCGATGCTCAAAAAGCCAAATGCCTTGCCCAAAAATCCTCTTCGTAACATCCTCAAGGACATCTTGCTATTCTATAAAGTTCTTTATAACTAAAAAAAAAGGGGACCAAATGTGTAAACTCCCAAACTACAAACAGTTGTAACAGTCGAAGAAGAGCGGGAGCGGTAACACATTTACTATTCATCATCTTCTTATTTCACCCCCATGTAAAACAAGGGGCAATCAAAATAGGGGGTGATTCAGTCCAATTTCAAGAGGTCTACATCAAAATCAGGGTCAAAATCAGTCATTTATAAAGGATTCATTCACTTCTCTCAAGAAGAGCTACATAACAATTGAAAAGAAATCACATGTTTATTGGGTTTTTGTGCCTTAAAACACTACAAAAAACTAGCAAACGCTCACATAAGGAATGAACGCTGGCAATTCCTTAGGTGTGCCACATCTGGATTCAACGGCTTACAAATGTTGATAAAATGCTGGAAAGCAATGATTGGCAGGATTAAAGTTTGGGAGAACAAGGCCGAGGACTAGAAGCTTCTAGCTTGGATATAAAAAGGACTCACTTTACACACACATCATCTAGTTTTTTAGTCTTTTTCTTTATCTAATTTTTAGTAATTTAGTTAGCTTAAATCGTGTTTTTTGTAATTTTCCTTTTTTAAAGTAATGTAATCGTTCTTTCGTTAATGAAATTCAGTCTTTAGTGTTTAAATCTCTTTTTCATAAGCTCTCATTTAAAGTAATTAAGCTCTCTTAATTAAACTAAGTTGTCTCAATAAGTAATATCTGAAGCTCTTTCAGTCTATAAGCTGGAAATAGTGTGTTGAATTCATTATTAACGTATCTAAACTTAAAACAGTTTATTATTATATGGATCTTATGAATTTCTGAGATTTTGGAAGGGGATTTACCTTGGTAGAGATTCAATGGACTTATCTAACCTTAGCTTATTAATAAGCTAAGGAGCCTTGTAGCTGCTTAATTGGGTTCCCTTTTGTTTAGCTAAAGGATTAAGTAAGTTTCTCTTTTCATTCTTCTTTAATTTCAGTTTTAAGTTGTTTAGTTTTAGTTTATATGCTTAATATTGCTTATTTGCATATTCTCTTTGCTTATTAGTGTTTAAATATGTCTTCTAGTGCTTATTAATTGATTGTCCTAATCTGTTTTTACTTATATAGTTATAGATCATTAGTTGCTAAATTCTGTCATAAAAACTCATAAAAACCAAAAATATTAGTTTGAATAGTTTAGATCTTAGATTAAGTCTTATTCAGTTGTTTAAATCATGATTATTAAGTTTGTTTTAAGTTAGTGTTATCTGGCATTAGTTTTTGATCATCATTTTCTCTTAAAATGCTTTTCTCAGACCTTGTCAAAATGGTAATGGGGTGTTTGGTTTAGTGCAGTCTTAAAATTGCATACTTGCAAGAACTATACATAAGTTAATACTGCTGAATCTTTACACTACCAGTACTAACTTAAAAAGATCGTTATGCCTTCACAAAAATATAGTTAGTAATGTTAGTTACATTCTAGTTTTTTGTTAGATTTAAGTTTAGTTTTAGTTATTAAGATTTAATTATTAGTTTGAGTCTTTCTAGCTTATTTCCTTACTTTTTCGTTTTCAATAAGTCAATTGCATCAGCATTACTTTCAAAAGTAATGCTTGAATTTTCACACAGCAAGTACTAACCTCAGTTAGTTATGTTGTGTTCTCAGCTTAATTTGAACAGTAATTTTAAGATTTAGCTTATCAAATTCAGTAGGATTTTAGTTTTAATATAGCTCAATTTGGTTTAAGTCTTAATTTGAAATTTCTAGCTCATTTACTTAGTTTAATTAAGCTGTCAAAAGTCATAAAAGCCTGAAAATTCCAAAAACAGTAGGAACTTAAGCAGAGTTTAAATTTGTTAAATTAGCTTATAAGTCTAGATTTTATAGCTTATTTAGATGGATAATAAGTAGTTTGATAAGTCCTTAAAGTGTCAAAGTCTAGTTCAGATTATTTAGTTCTCTAGCTTATTTGAAGTTTGTGTTTCTTTTGCTTATTCCTGAGTTTGCTTATTTCTATGATCATTTTCGTAGCTCAAAAGTAGTTTAAGCTTTAATTCTTTGCATATTTAGATTAAAAGCACTCTATAAGATTCCAGAACTCTTTTCCTTTTTAAATTAAGGCTTAATTGAGTTTTTTAGAGTGTTTTGGTAAAAACATAGCCCAAATACCCCTAGTTTCTGTAACAGCTTATTTAGGAAGCTCTTTTAGAGCTTATCTTTGATTTCTGATATAGTTGCTTTTGTTTAATGTTGTTTCCCACTAGCTTCTTTTACAACTTTGCTTCTTGAGTTTTTCATTTATTTAAGCACTTTTAGATCTGCATTATTTGGTTCCTAGTTTGTGAAATGGGGTAGATTCTCAGGGTAAAATCAAGAAAGTGTAACTTTCGAATTTAGTAGTTTTCTAAGTTAACCCGCCGTTAGTTGTAGTCTCCCCGTTGACCCCTTAGATTTTTGCACCTTTAGTCCATTAGTTAAGTCGTTAATTAAGCTTATTAGTTTTTAATTAGTTTAATTTTTTACGACTTAATGCTATCAGCAGAAACGAACATCTCTAACAGCAGAAACGACACTTAGTCGTTTGTAATTTGTCCCAACAAACCTCTTCCTCCATATCTTCCGAATCACAATCAGATTCGGCGCCTAATTGGTTAGGACCAAAGTAGTGAGCAAATTCCCGAATTGGGTCATGGGTGGGTGTACTTTTACCGAAATAGGTTGGAAAGTATGATTTAGTATTGCTGATGTGGTTCTCATTCACCTTTTTCTCGTATTCCAAGTATTCGACGATAGTCATATCTTCAATCTTTTTAGGTGTCTGACTTTCTTGTGTCAGCCTAAGATATTGTTTAATGGTGAGATTATTAATGTCAACTCTATCCATGATATTTCCTGGAGAATAGATTGAAGTGAGAAAAGACATACTTACAAAAATTCAAATTACTACTAATTTTTAGCTCCCCGGCAACAGCGCCAAAAACTTGATGCGTATTTTATTTTAAAATATATTTTTACCAAGTTTTAAATTTATAAAACTCGATCTACCTGACAACGCAGTAACGGGCAGAGAACCCGACCGTGGGTAGTACAGAATGGTAAATCCGAGACCGTCCCAAGAGCTATGTTGTAATTAGTTTTAATTTGAAATGTCACGTTTATAAAATGGTTTTTGATTTGAATTGAAAGGAATTAAAAATTAACAATAAAATTAAATACTGAAAATTAAAAGAGTTGAAGATATCAAGAGAGAAAACGTGCTAACCTAGTTACTTAATTACTACTGTTATGAAAAGTTTTCATGTGCAATGTTAAACTATGGTTTCATTAGTGGTTTCTAAGGTCGATAGACTTGAATAGGCATATATAGTCTATCCTATACTTCCCGCGATTCTGACTCAGTCCAAATCGTATAGGAGGTAGGATATCCAGGTTGCAGTGATTAATCACAACTATTCCTAAAACATATCTAATAACGTATAAAGATTATTAACCTCATCTGAAAGAGTTCCTGTGCTTTTTAAGTATATTGAGTGATAAGTGCGGAGACCGGTTAGTTCCTACACTAGGGATGGAGTCATAGATCCGCCCTAGTACCCGATGGACCCCATATTGACTAGATAATCTAATAATGGGGCAAGCAAGTTCCAAACCACCCGTACTACCAAAACTCAGGGTTACACGATAGTCAAGAAATATCTAATGAAACCATAATCTAACAGGAAATAAACATCATAACAATAGTAATTACATAACTAGGCCAACACTTTAAGTGCTTAGCCGCTCATGGTGACAGAAACACAGCAAGAAATAGAAGAAATCATAGATTGAAAGCTCATAATTCTTATAGTATTCGTATTTGAACGATTAAATACAAAAAGTAAGTAAAGTGTGATCTCCTTTGGACTCCAGGTGGAATTCTTTGAAGGTTGGAAGCCTTTGTCGCCTCTCCAATTGGCTGTGGAGGAAGTGATGTCGGAATAGCTTGAATGAGGCCTCTATTTATAGGTATCGAACCTGTTACGACGTAACTTATAAATGTGTTACGCCGTAACCTTCTTACACGGCATTCCATAAATAAGCAATAGTTACGTCGTAACAAATATGGTGTTACGCCGTAACCTTCAAATAATATCCATAAGTACGTGATCTTCATTCTATATTTGTGGATCTTCATGGTTACGTCGTAACCATAAGAGGTGCTACGCCGTAACTCTATCTTTGGGCAAGATTTCCTTCTAAATACATGGTTACTGCGTAACTAGATATGGTGTTACGCTGTAAAGTTGTCCTTGATCTTTGTACTTGCATAATATATGTTACGGCGTAACCATATTTGGTGTTGCGCCGTAACATTATTCAAATATTTACACTTTTAGTCTTTTTTCCCTTATTTCTTGTCACTTTCCTGCATTTCACCTAAAAACTACAAAATGATAAAAAATATCTCGTTTTCGAGTATTAGTGAAACATTTACAGGTAAATTAGGGGGTGTTTTGCCACTAAAAAGTATTAAATATTTGATGTTATCAAAGCTCGACTCGACTCGCTTTATGTATATAAAAGGGTAAAAGTGTAATTTAATTAAAGCTCGATAAAGCTCGCGAGCTTCACGAGCAAGGTATTTTGGAGCTCGAACTCGACTCGAAAAATACTCGAGTATCTCGAACTCGAGCTCGACTCATTTAGATCGAGTTGATTGCGAGTAGTTTACGAGTCGATCTTGAGTAACTCGCAAGTTGTCTCGTCTCGTCTACACTCCTACCTTCGGTTGTGTCAATAATAATCTTGAATTTCCTCTCCCGGTTTAGCTCCTTAACATTTATGTTCTTAATGATGAATATGAACATAGCGTGGTCTATGATACGTGTCAATGTTAAAATAAAGGTGAATCTTAATTGAAATAATATATAATAAATCTTAGTTGTTCTTGGAAGAATTTCTGTTATTTTTCACCAAAAAAGCATCACTTTTGCGCCAGATGGTTTAGGAATAAGGGTACGATTCATTTGTCAACGTACTTAAAAACATATCATGTTGGTGATTATGTTGATGCTAATGTTAATGGTGTTGTTCATAAAGTTGCGCGTCATTAGTTTTACCATAGTTGTACTGGTCAGGTCTGGAATGTTACCGATTGTGCCATTGGTGTTGAAATGAACTAAACAGGTATACACACATCTTTAACATTTATATCTTTTTATGCCGTCATATATTTAGTTAAATAGTTGTCTGTTAGATTCATGTGGACTGAAAGTTTACGTGTTGTTAATATATTGGTTTATGTGTTGGGTTAAGGTGATTCCTGTTTTTCTAATGTACGTCTAAAAATGTGGTGATAAAAGGGTGTTTGTATAAGCTTATTTATGAGCCTATTAATTTATGTTATATCAACTTACTAGACTTTAACATGAGTTGTATTACAAAACAGGCTTATTAAGATACTTATGTTTAGTTCCATACAGTTGGTGCCAAAAAATTATGCTTAGTAAAGTTTTGTCATAGTGGTATCTGATCGATGTTTGGTAATTTACTGCCTACTCATATGTTGTCGAGTTGATTTGATAGTCTAAACTAATGTGTTCCGTTATTGTTTGTGCAGACGCTATAGAATTTAAGTAGTAGTGCAAGTGAAATTATACTTCATGGTTTGACTCCAAATGGATTCGGGTGAAATGGTTTATTAAGGTATTCATTATTAGTTAAACTAGACAAACAGCAAACACATTTCCGAAATGGTACAACGTTTAGACACAAAAACAAGGATTACGCTAATTTATGTATTTATTTGTTTGTATGTTTGTGCTCACTGGTAAATTGTACCTTGCCAACCCACACCACGACCATTTTGACCCGTTATGAATGAAAAAAAAATGCAGACACAGACATCCACAACAAACTATCCCTCGCCGCAACGCGGGGTTTTCCACCTCGTTAATTAACATTAATCTTGTTTGAGTAGATATGTTTAAGCTCGAATTAACTTAATTTGGTTATTAAATCCGAAAAGTACATGAATACATCTCTACTACATATAAATAGAAAAAAATAAATTTCTTAAAAAACTTAAAAGATGAGCAAAGTTCAATTACTGGTATTCTTTTTTTAAGAAAAATTGCATAAAAGTGTACTAAACTTATACTCTATTTCAATTTAATGTACTTATTTTTTTTCTCAATTTAATGTACCCAACTTTTTTTTGTTGCAAATGAAGACAATTAAGAAGTTACTAGGTCACTATCAAGTTACCTTCTTCTCCAACATGATTTTCCGGTAACCTAGCATTCTGACGACCCACCATCACCACCTCCAAATCGATCACTACCGGCACCACCCAAAGCGAGCTAGTATTTGTACTCGTGCTCATTTCAAAAACAGTCCTCTATTTGGCTTGGAGGTATTCCTCGAATCGTCAGATTGTTCTTAATAGAACCTTTAACCATAAAGAAAGACAACCACTTTTAAAAAAAGTGATAAATTGTCGGGTCTCGAATTACATCGTACCAAAACAAAACAGTAACCTGAAATCAATACGAGTATACGTATGCGTAATCATCTTCTATTCAAAAATTATATTAATCAGTAATGAACTAGTTTGATTTTATATAAAGACTCATTATGTGTATAAGTCACTACTAAAAGAGTAAATATGTTTTCTTTAATTTTAAAACAACTCTTACATATATTCTTGTTTCCTTACTGATCTTTGCCCATCACTTTTTTCAATTGAACTAATTAACAAACGAGGCATTTTTAAATTATTTTATAGTGGTGGTTGTGGTAGTGGTAGTGGTAGTGGTGTTAGTGGGTTATGGTGGTGGTTGTGGCTTGCCAAAGACGGTAGTGGTGGAAGTCATCAGTTGGAAAATCATGTTGGATAAGAAGGTAACTTGATGGTGACCTGGTGGTAACCTCCTAATTGTTTTTATTTGCAACAAAAAAAAAAGCTGGGTACATTAAATTGAGAAAAAAAAAATTGAGTATATTAAATTGAAATTTAGTATAAATTTAGTACACTTTTATGCAATTTGCCTTTTTTTAAACATAATTAGTTAATTACTAGTATATTTTGATCTGATAAAAGCAAGACTAAATTAATAATTTAAATATTGTTTAATCATCAAATTTTTACTGTATTATTTTTGATTTTTAGTTTTTAAACTTTGTTATCGCAATAACTACAAACTAGTCTAATACCCGTGCGTTGCACGGGTTACGCGTAAAGAGTCATTAGTAAACATATAATACTGAATCTTTAAGCAACATATATCATATATCAACAAAAAATATAAAAAAACTTAATCTATCAAAGTAAATATATAAGTGGAAGTTCAAAGTAGAACATGCATGATTGAAGTTCAAAGTAGCCGACCTAAGACCATTATCGTTGATCGAAGTAAACATGAAGTTCAAAAATAAAAATAAATGTTTAAGGATGCATATAATTGGGTAAAAGCGATCAACTCAAGCAAGACTAAATTAATAATTATAAGTTTTATAATAAATGTTTAAGGATGCATATAATTGAAATTTAATATAAGTTTAGTACACTTTTATGCAATTTGCCTTTTTTTAAACATAATTAGTTAATTACTGGTATCTTTTAATCTGATAAAAGCAAGACTAAATTAATAATTTAAATATTGTTTAATCATCCAATTTTTATTATTTTTGATTTTTAGTTTTTAAACTTTGTTATCGCAATAACTACAAATTAAATTATCAACACCCCCAAGTCCAACCATTATTAGGGTTTAAGGTATTGAGAGAGTCATAAACCTCCTCCTTTGTGAAAACCAACCCATTTTGATCAATAATCAATCAATGGCATCTTCACTCTGTAGAAGAATCCATCGCTCAATCCTTACCACAAAACCCAATTCACTGATAAACTCTTTCACCACCCAAACCTCGGACTATTCTTCATCCGGGTCAGACTCCGATTCCACTATCCACCCGGAACCCGAACTTGATCCGATACCACAATCATCCGACCCAAATAACCAACAAAGAAAATTTGAAGAACGGCCGCTTGAAAATGGTCTAGATATAGGCGTTTACAGGGTAAAACATAATATGCTTTCTTTCAAGTTGTTCAATTTATTTGTGGGTTTATGAATTATGATTATCTAGGTGATGATTTGTATTTGGCCAATCACACAAAATGTGGGTTTTTTAAAGACTCATCATTTTAGCGGAAATAACTTTTAAATGAGTAATTACTGTCACATTTGTCTACCATTTTAGCTAAAAAAGAATAACCTTTCGGAAAGTTAAGAAATCCATACATTGCACCAAAATTGAATGCCTTAGGCCTAAAGTACACCCTTTGCAACAAATGTTTACTTTTGTTATTAAACGGGTAAACGGAGAAGGTCTATGCTCAGATTACATGTGGAAGTTGAGCCTTTTTGGATGTGATGTATGCGGCCTAACTGGTAGTCCCCATGGACACTCCTTACCACTGAGGCCACCAATGGAGAGGTTGTTATTTTTTTTGTTATTGTACCTATTTTTGGTTTGTTTGATTAGTGTTAGTGTACTATCCCGAAACCAAATCCGTTTTCATTAACCCTTGTGATTGTTTATTAGTATTGAAAATAATATATGATTTTAAGGTTTTTTTTATTTGGTGGTTGTTGTGATGGATAGGCAATATTGGTAGGGAAAGTGGGACAAAATGCAATAGAGAAAAAGCTGAGGAGTGGCAGGAAAGTGACCATGCTGTCGATTGGGACAGGAGGAATGAGGAACAATAGGAGGCCGTTACAGAATGAGGAACCGAGGGATTATGCGAGCCGGAGTATGGTTCAGTGGCATCGTGTCTCGATTTACCCTGAGAGGTTGGGTGCACTTGTTGCCAAGAATGCTGTTCCTGGGTAAGTTTTTATAGCGTGTTTTTTACGTTGCGTTGTTGTAAGTGATTATTTGTTTGTTTACGGGTTGTGTATGATTGCTTATTAAATTTGGTTATATGCTTATTGTGTTTTGATGGGAGTTCTGTATTCTATAATGGTCATACAACAAAAGATTTGAATAAGCCAATTCCAAAGACAACCCTTAAGGTCAAATAATCAGTTTAAGCTGCAACAAAATTGTTGATTATCTATTTTTGGGTTTGTTTTTAACATCGAACTAACTTTGAAACTTGGCTTTTTGCATCTCTAACTGCAGTACACATCCAACTCCGTCTCTAGCACCTCATTCGGTAGTTATGTCATGTCAATAAGTCACTTCCCAAATTGCAATGCCAACACAACTGCTAGTTCCGGTTCATGTAGCGGCCCATAAATGTCGAAATGCAAATGCTAAGAATCTATGCGGACGAACTTGGGGAAGAAGATAAGGACTAGTAATTCTTCTTCTTGAATTATAATGCAGAAAGTGCATACAATAATAGGCCTCAGCATGAGGCTACTCTTGTAATGATGTTTAGTGTAATCTGACAAGTTCTCCTTTATACCAGTTCAGGAAGACATTGTAATATATGATAATAAGTTGTGATTCACGTGACCAAACCTACGCAGTTGACATAGATAGGAGAATGCCCAAAAATGTTATTCATGTTTCATGACACTACAGGATTCGACCTCCTCCATGCCTTGTGTTATGCCATATTATCATGTTTAGTAATTGTAATGTGTTTATATGCTTGTGATTGTTTGCCCAAATTGTGTTTCATATGTAATGAAAATATTCCTGAATCCGGATGGTATGTAATATGGTTGAGACTAGATTTGATATTCATAATTAGAGGTTATCGAGGATCGATTTATATCTCTTGAACAAGTAGCTTCGTCGCCTTTAACTGTTCTTAAATACTTTATAAGCAATTGATATGCTATCATACATGGCAAAGTATTTCAAAGAAAATTGATTGTCCTTGAATTGCTGGATACTTATTGCCTTATAAACTCCTGTAATCATCTTTGCTTACATTGACCATAGAGTTTGTTTGGTTTGCACTGTTATGACGCGGTCATTTTTTTTAAATGTATAAATCTAAAGTAAGTGAAAACATATTACATGTAAATCAATTTCATTTCTTTCTTCTTGAAGTTCGATCCTAATATCTGGAAGGGGAATCTGGAGACGAAGATATTCAATGATCCAATAACAGGTCTAACTCGGCGTGTAAGAGAAGTTGCCGTTCGTCGAGATGGTAAGTTCTTTTGTGTAGTTTAAGCTTACCATATAATGCAAGTGAGCTATTATGGTTGTTGGTATTAACCCAAAGTAAGTTTTGTCATCTTACGTGTTCCATAATTGGATTGCAGGCCGTGTTGTGTTTCTTCAGACGGGTAGTGATGGCCAAGAACCCCAACAGGCTGAACTTAAGGGGGTCGGTTATTACTGAAAAATGGAGAGCAAACTACAACGTTCGTTCTTCTCGATTATGCTAATCTTGAGTTACCATTTAGATAATAGTCGGTTATCATTACTATCTTCAGTTAGCCCCTCCAGTTGGCGTCAAACGATGGTCAATATTATCATTTTCATGAAATTGTGAATTAGTTATCAAGTGTAGACTATGTTCGGAAGAAAGCATGCATGTGTGATATTACCAGGATTCTTAGCCAAGCTTCTTCCTTTCGTATTTCGCTCCCTAAGAAAGGGCGACTGTCACCCCATCGATCCGTCTTTGTCTATCAATGGGAGGTGTTAAGAAAATGAGAGGGTAGGGTCGAACTTCATGCATCTGGTTTATTTTTGCCACACGAGGCACATTGACGTTGTAGTTTCTCTTCTATATAAGAATATGATAATTTTGTGTTTAGCTAACAATAGCAAAACTAGATTGATTTGGACGCTTTTAGCAGTTCGTGATTCTTCTGAATACGTAGTTGTTCAATGATTTGATTAAAGCGAAACGTCAAATACTTTGATGACCTCTATGAAGTTTTGTTTTGATGACCTCTCTGAAGTTTTGTGAGTTTAGTTTTTTGCTACGTTTTCGTACAAATAAAAGGTATCGGTCAAATATACACTTCAGGTGGTCGGAAACGTCAAATACTTTGATGACCTCTATGAAGTTTTGTTTTGATGACCTCTGAAGTTTTGTGAGTTTAGTTATTTGCTATGTTTTCGTACAAATAAAAGGTATCGGTCAAATATACACTTCAGGTGGTCGTAAACTCGTAATGATGTGTGTAACGCTCTGTCTCAAAGTATTCATTTATCTGACGTTGAATTAGATTGAATAAATATAACATGATTGTTACATGCAAGTTTTTGTTTATGACTGTCGAGTCTTTTTAATAATATGAAAGTATAGTGGTCACATTATGAAACTTGCGAAAGCTGATTTTTGGTTTGTTCATGCGAAACCTATATGAAGTTTCGGCCTTCATTTATGGGGCTTATGGAAGACACCTTTATTTTAATCATTGAACGAGTTTATAGTCTTGGGTAGAAAAATACCTGTTGGGCATTGGCAAATCTGAGAATACTGAGGGAAAAAAAATACAGTTGCAAAAGAGAACTTGAAAATGCACATACAAAGCATAGCCGGTAATCCAAGGTTATCGCCAGATAAGAGTATTCAGAATGGGAAGTGATTTGTGCGCCATTTTTTTTTCATCCATACACCACTAAATGACATCGGTAATGCACACATTACAACACCGGTATGCATGATTATTGGTGTATGGATGAAAAAAAATGATGCACAAATCACTTCCCATTCAGAATCTATAAAAGCAACACAATTTTTGGCTTAAATTACATGGAACTAGAGCAACTTTTTAAAGGGACGGCTGTAGTTGGTAAATAGAGTGCCCTAAGGATTGTGGATGGGATTATTATCTCCTCTTGTCCACATAACTCATCCCATCCCCACATACACTCTCTTTTTCTTTGAGGCAAACACACCAAAAAATTAATTAAAAAAAAAAGTCACAGCAAAGAACCCCATAATGGAGAAGATATGGCAAAACCTGACGGTTCTGCATTCAACATCTAACCACCAACCACCACCACAACCACCACAGATACAAAACGTCCCCATTTCCCCTGTGGCTATTAAACTGTCACGTAGACAGCTAGCAATCTGCTCCAAGTCATCTCTGCTGCTCGTCCTCACTTCCCAATTTCAAGACCAGTTCCATCTGCCCAAAGCAAGAGCACAAGAACAAGACTTATTTACGCGCGAAAACCCCCAAAGCATAGACGAAATGCAAATTGAGAGTAATATCCCCTTAAGTCCCAAAGAAGATAATCCAGTTGACACTAGCACCACCACCACTCCAACTCAAGAGAACACGGCAGAGACTCCCCCAGTTGAGACTAGTGACACCACCACTCCAACTGAAGAAAGCCCAGTTAAGAATAGTGAAACTGCCAGTCCCAACGATGAGAATCCAGTTGAGACTAGTGAAACCACTGGTCCCACAGAAAAGAATCCAGGTGAGGCTACTGATACAACCAATCCCACTGAAGAAAATCAAGTAGAAACTAGTGGCACTGCCAATCCCACGGAAGAGACTCCAGTTGAGACTAGCAGTACTGCCACTGATGATGGTCCAGTGGACAATGATTCTGACACCACCACCACAACTACCGTAGACAGCTGCACAGACAAAGCTCTTACCAAGCGAGCTTTTCTAGATATATCAATTGACGGGAAACCCATAGGACGTGTTATCATCGGGCTATACGGAAACAATGTACCAGCTGGGACTGCTAAGTTCAGTGATTTTGTCAGTGGAGCAGCAGGTAGTTTCTACTTCCTGTTTCAAAAGTTCTATGTTTTCATTTGTAAATCTAATCAATTGACAATTGAGCGACAGGTGTTAGTTACAGAAGAAAAGAGTTCATAAAGATCACACCAAGTTACGTGCAACACGGTGGGGTCAGATCATATGGTGTTGACGCTGAACTCGCAGCTAAAACCGGGAGGAATTTTGCAGTCGACAATCTTGTTGCAGAACTGGAGAAAGAGAACGGAAGATGTCCCGGGACAAAGAACATTGCTGGAACTATTGGTATTATTGTTAGGGACCCGCTAAAGCCGCCACCTAAGCAAAAGCTGGTTGCCCGGAACGGTAAGCTAGTGATTGATGAAGAAGAAATCGGGAAGGACCCAAACGGGACAGAGTTTGTGATCACTACAAAAGATTCACCAGAGTTGGATGCATCAACGTTGGTGATTGGGAAAGTTCTAGAAGGTATGGAGGTTGTTGAGAAGATGACTCAGGTTAAGACTGTGCAAGAGAACACTAGTTCTCCCTATTTCAGGTACTAAAGCTAAAACACTAGTCTTCATATACAAATTAGTAATCTACACAAGCATGAAATAAGAAACTAATGCAATTCGCTTCCTTTTTAAACAGGGTAGCTAAGTTGATTGGAGATAAAAGAGCAGTGGTTGCAGAAAGAGGGTTCAACAGACCTTACTCAAAAGTAATGGTTACCAATTGTGGATTAATGGTGTAACTTGAGATCATTTCATGAGGAGCATAGAGTTGTACATCAATGCGAATATTTTTGTATGTTCAGTTATGTAAAACCAAAAATTTTGTGGCCATATAAGTACTACAATATTAATTTACTTATTATGGCACCACAATAGATCAAAAATGGATACAAACATGTTGCGCCTCTTAAAACATTACTTAGCAAACGTAACTGAAAAAAAGAACAAATGGATAAATGGTTTTAAGCGGCAGAAGCATCTTACTGGACAGCTACATGTGTAGCGGATGTTTAAGCTAATGGTGGGTTGTCTTTAGCTCGACCCATGAGTAAACTTCTTTCTTTTAGCTGATGGAGGTGTGAGAAGCTTTCTGACAGAACCAACAGGATCTTCAACCTGTAAGGTAATAAATGATTAGCAGCAGAACGATACTTTTTGTTGCTAAAGCACTATAGAAAATCAATTAGAACTATAGCCAATCAAGTAAACCTTTTGTAATCACTTGGTTTAAACTATAAGATAAGTCTAGTTTAAACTATACGAAAAAGCTTGCACCACAATGATGCAATAGACTAAAACAAGACCTTATGGTTACCTCAATGAGTGAAGATGAAGCCTGGGTTGTTTCTGATGGATAGACGAACTCTTTCTGACGTTCTAGTGCAGCAAGAGTTTGTTTCCATCCAGGTGCTGCCTTCCCACTTGATGTAATCCAAGGGCAAAAATGTCTATGCTGCTTTATAGGATCAAACTCCATCGCTTTTGTATCACTACTGTTAGAAAGTTTGCCATTGGTGTTTTCAGATTGTTCTGCAGCAGTAGTATGTGGTTTATTATTTCCAGAAACTGTGGTTTCCATAATACTATCTCCTGCTACTGGCATGAGGCCACCGTTGTCATCTGCAATTTCTTCAACTGAGCCATTTCTTGTTGAGCTGTCAACAGATTGGAATGCAGATGAAAAACGAGTCCTGAGATTTTGTCCAACAACAGGCAAAGAAATTGTGGGTCGAAAGTTCTGCTCTGCAGGTGGTGGGCCACCTGCAATTGTCAAACTCAAAAGATTTCTATTAGCAACAGCTGATGTTTGTTCTCCCTTTTCAGCATGACTAGATTCTACAGTCTGGTGATTGGTATTATCCGTTTGATTAGAAGAAGCCTCATTCTTGTTGTTTGGTTCTGCATGTCCAATAAGTCTAACAAACTCTGCGGGCCGTGGAGTTGTACTAAAAGCCCACAAACCAACTCTGGCCCCACAAAGCTTACAGTCTAGAACCACAGATGTATGATCATATTCCTCACTTTCAGTTGATAAACCTTCATTTGCAATCACATGATCAGAAGTGTGTGAAGAATATACAGTGAGAGCATCTTTCTGTGCATCTTTGCAATCAACAATATAAGGTAGCAACCGAGGCTCCCAACCACATAAACTAATGAGCTTTTGCGCCTAAAAAATAAAATTTCAGATTAACAATCTTTGACAATACTATGAGCTAAGATTTGTAATCTTTAGTAGTTGTAGTTATACATACCTGATAGTACAAGACAGGCAAAACTTCTTCACATTCATCTAGAGTTGGAGGGCAGTTTAGGAAATGTTCTAGCAAAGGGGTCCTCATGTAGTCAATGGCTGCTGATGAGATCACAGGAAGTTCCAAAAGTTGCAATAATGAAGCACATCGTTTCTTGTAGTTATTAACCAAATCTAAAGGTGATGTAGGAGGGAACTGTGCCAGCTTCTCATCACAGGCATTGTCAACCCATGGGCAGAGTAACTTGTGACCATTATTTAGCTTTAAGCTGAACACCAAGGCTGCTTTCTCAACTACATTGCATATAATACACAGTTTAAACTTGATAACTTTTTATGCACATCTGAACATATAGTATATATACAATGTAGAGATAACGAAAAGCATGGCTTACCTTGTTCCTGTGCCCAAGATGATGGAGTAGAAAAGAGGAGACGTGCCCCACACGATTCACAGGCGATGATGTCCATATCTACATTAACCCAACCTCTCGTGGCACAATTTATTGCACTGACTACCTGAGAAAAATAGATAATGTTACTCTCTTATGCCTAATATTCCATAATGAAATTGAAAAAAAACCTAATTGCGGTTGCTAATATTCCAAATAGAGGTCATGAGCATCTTTATTGTCAATACAAAAAGTGCATCTGACCTTTTGACTAGGGACGGAGCTTGAACGTATTAACCGGAGGGCCCGAAGTCAATCAAAGAAAATTTTGGAGGGGCCAGAATGTAAATCAACACATAAACACCTCATAATTTCAAAATTTTAGTACAAATTTATAATAAACACGCAAATATTTGGAGGGGCTACCACCCCTCCATGCCCTACATATCCTCCGTCTATGCTTTTGACACTAGTTAGTACCATGTTCAGTGCATATAAATCTGAGATCAAGGAAAACCCAAATCACGAAATAAAGTTCATTAAGCCTCCTTTAGCATGTTCCGAACTATAATGCACAAGGGAGAGATTAATTTCCACTGATGTATCATCAATAGTCAATGCACAGATGTTGTGAGTAAGAACGGTAAACTCAATTGTAACGTATCTTGGCAGCTAGTGTAACCTCTACTAAGCATAAGGCCACAAAAAATTTAATATGACTCTATGCTGTGTAATAATTTGGAAAGAATGTGCATTGATACAAAAATAAAGCACGAATCTGAAAGAAATAGATGAAGTGACAGCATTTCTGCAGCAAAAAGGTTGACGCGGCTAAACTACTTTCAGATATTTAAAAATTCTCAATGCATACAGCTATATGAAGATACCAACAGCTTCAAATCAAGGTAAACAAATGTAAATCAAAATTACTGTGTACCATGCATTGGGACATACAAGAAAAACATGAAGAGAAAATTAGAGGTCTATATGCCTATAGCTGAGCAGCAATTCAGCGGTGGAGAATATGTTTGCAGCAAAAATCTTGACAAGGCTACAATAGATATTCTTACCAAATTTTAACTATTTCAACGTATATAAGGATACCAACAACTTCAAGTTAAGGTAAATAAGTGAGCAATACGCCAATACTTCCGTAAATTGTTCTAGATAATTAACTACGGCGAACTGCTGGTAATTTTAAGCTATAAAAGTTTCTTTAACATATCATACATCCACATGTGCTCAACTACGTTCTCGAATAAGATCAGCAGACATTCTAAAAGAAGAGTGGTGAGTATCCACTTTAACTCAATAAAGTCCTTGTCTTAGCTATCTGCAGAATGCCAGTTGTGTGTGCTTGTTTAGGTCAACAACTGGTCTCGATTATAAAAAGACTGTAAGATGTTTCTTATTCCTATACGCAATGTTAACTCGGAGGTCTTTCTAGAAGAAGCATCTCTAGCCTTGGGTGGTTAGGGGTGTGTTTGGCGCGGAGCATTTAGCGTTGTGATCTTTAATGCTCGTTTGGCAAACACCAAGTTACTTTATGTATTTTTTCGGAATGCTCATTTTCCAATACTCCATGAAGTAGCATTTGGGAGCTGTTTTACACATTATGATTACACCTACAGCTACGTTACCAAACGTTTTTATAGAAAAAAACTGCTCCTGCTCTCCCCACTGCCTAGGTATGGTTGAGTTAATTCAACACTTATTTAATATCTTAAGGAGGCATTCGTTTACGCAATAAGCTAAATACACTTGAATGAGGTCTATCAGTAAATTTAGCACAATATAGTGTTACCTGAGGTTTCGCAAACCATGTCATAGACTTAAAAGTAGCAAGCCGTTTCAACAACTCCTCTCTATCCCACGGTTTACACGTGGCCACATCCGAAATTGCACTTCCTTTAGTTTTGGACTCAACTAACGCCAACGCCTTACTGTTCCTACCTCTAGACAATCCACCAGCATTCATACTATATCAACAATAAACAAACAAGTACAAGTGATAAATTGAGCCCTAATTTTTAATAATTTAAAAAAATGGAAGAAGGAAGATGTGGGACCTGGTGGAAGCAGTGGGGAGGAAGAGCTTATCCATGATGGCGTGAAATATTTGTAGACGTGATTCTTCTGCCATTGATTTTATCAAATTGTGTGTTTGCTTCGCTGGTATGACTTGTGACAATCTGCAACCTAAAGGAAATACAAACTCACGGAGTAGTTGTGTATGTTTAAACAAGTGTGAGGATCAATTTGTATATACTCAAACTTAAGAATGGCAATCGGCGGGTTTGAGACGGGGCGGTCATCTCATCCTCAAAACCCGTAACCAAAATCCTTTCAGAGCCCGACTCGATCCCTATTAGGGATCTTATAAGGTGCGTCAACGGGATACAGTGTTTCATCAAACCAACTTATCATGGTGTATTTTGCAGACATGATGTTTTATCAAACTCGTGTATTTTTACGTTTATTATTATTTTTACACTATTAATGATATAAATTTATGCAATAATTCGGCTGATATGTATCTTTTAAAACCGGGTAAACGGATGAGGTTTTTCTTGTTTAGGTTAATCATGTGATTGTTTTTGTCATTTCCCTTACGATCCTCAAATATACATAACTAGTGAGGTTTAAACCATTAAATTCTTGATAAAAAACAGCTTGATACTATGCCATTTGAGGGTGATTAAATTATATATATTATACACTAAAGATTGATTAAAACGACGTCGTTTTGACGTCGTTTCACGCCTCCGGAAAGTGTCAGCCCAACAACGGCCCATATTAAAAAAAATTCCTTTCGGTACAAAATAGATAAAAAAACTTATAAAACGACCCCTCAACTTTTAACTATTTACGTCTTTTTATATAATAAACTTTATTTATCAAATATATACCACATATCTACCCACTATTTTAGATCAAAAAATACCCGCGGAACGTTCTCCGCATTGCGAACAAAACGAGTTCAATATTGCAATGCTTCCGACAAACGCACGATTTTATAAAAAAATGTTGAAGTTTAATATAAATAGAAAAAAAAGAAAATTTGCAAAACATACCCTCAACTTTTAACTATTTACGTCTTTTTTATATAATAAACTTTATTTATCAAATATATGACACATATCTACCGATTCATTCAGATAAAAAAATACCCACGGAAATATCTTCTAATTGCGAACAAAACGAGCTCAATATTGCAATGCTTCCGACATACGTACGCTTTTATCAAAAAATGTTGAAGTTTACTGTATATATATTTAAACAAAATATGATTTCAAAAGACACTCTAAACTACCTAATAACTTTAAAATAAACGTCAGGGGTCAGAAACGTACAATTCTATGAAAGTTTAAATTATATAAATAACTTATACTTTTTTGCAATGCGCAGTAAAATAAAAGTACACGTGCTGCATACAAGTCAGCCCCGCTGCAACGCGCGTACACATTCTCACTCAATATCCATTCAAAATCGATTCGCAAAAAATTATACCCCGCGGCAATGCGCGGGCTATCTTGCTTATTATATATATACTAAAAAATGTCATTAAACGATGTCGTTTCACAAAGGCCCATTCATTCGTTTTTATTTGGGCTGATTTTCATGGACCAGACTACTTCTCATGGCCCATACTAAAAAAAACCCATATAGGCACAACACAAAAGCCTATATAACAAAAAAACAAACCATTATACATGAGGCCGAAAATATAAACCCGCACAAAATACAAGCAACAACCCAAATAAACCGACTTAAAACACATGTCAAATACCGTACAAAAATACACGAACACCTAACCCGCAAAAAACACATTCATTCACTTTAATGATTGCGAAAATATTCAAAATAAACTGCCTTACACTTACAAGAAAATAATAATAATAATAATTAACGCCCTGCAGCAACGCGGGCAATCATGCTTGTTTTCAACTAAATTAAGTTTAGCGGGTATAAGTGGGCTTCAACCCTATAATTTAAGTGTACTTTTGGATCACTGAGCCCACAACTTTCTTCCAAACTAGAGTGACAAGGAGAGTAAAGGGGAGCAACATTTTCATTTATTGAGAAAAAACACATATCGAAATTACGAATTGTTTCTTTACATTATGCCTTCCTTTATAAACATCTTCAAGTAATTAACAACTTGTTTATATTTTACGAATGAAACAAAATAACAAATTTAAATGCACGAAAAAAGTGGATTGACTACATTAGATGAAAAAACATATAAACTCTGAAGTTTTTCAAATTTAAATCATAATGTTAAACATCAAACCGAATAAGCAGTTGTGACTCACGTAAAACAGAAATTGCCGAGTCAAAGATCGTATCCCCACTACTTCTCCTCAACTATCTCTCCCACTCTCTTCAAAATAACCAACTTCCTCAAATTTTACCTCAATATAAACCCTCTTTACTTACCTTAATCCCCACACTAATTACCCTAATCCCAAAAACCCCTTACAACCATGAACAACTTAACCATCATTTTTATGACACTAGCCCTTTTCACCATTCTCAAAGTCCAAAGCATTGAGTTCAAAGTTGGTGGTGACATAGGGTGGTCTATCCCTCCTTCCAACGACACGAATCACTTCAACGAATGGGCTGAGCATAATCGCTTTAAGATCAACGACACGCTTCGTAAGTACTTACATATTTGTTATGCAATGTGAACATGTTTTAAAAAGACTAATAAATGTGCATTTTTTTATGTATGTGTAGGTTTTGAGTACAAGGAGGATTCGGTATTGGTTGTGACTAAACAAGAGCACGAGACATGCAAATCAGCGAACCCGATTCTGTCTTACGACACTGGTGACACTAGTGTTGAACTTAATCGATCGGGGTACTTTTATTTCATTAGTGGTGATTCGGGCCATTGTGAAAGTGGACTCAAGATGATTGTTAAAGTTTTGGAGCATGAGAAAGTTAGTGTACAACCCGCGAATCAAACATCTGCTAATACGAAGAGTGAAGCGATGTCGATACTTAAGATGGATAGTGACACATTGTCTCAAACTCTGATGATCGTTGGAATTATTTCCATGTTTACTGTCTTTTTTATGTGATTTTGTTCTTAGAGTTTGGATGTATTTCTAAGTCTTTACATGGCCTTTTTCGAGTACTAGTGGAAATTAAATCATGGAAATAATACTTTTGTTTTGTGTCACCAAGTTCTACATTTTTATCATCTTTGTTGCTTATCAAGGATAAAACACCAATAGTTATGCACACTAGCAAGCTAGTATAATTCACTTGTAGTTAAGATTTATTACAAACGGGTGCAACATTGTAATCTTGAAAATGCGAATAGGTTGTTATAAAGAAAAGGAGCCTAAAGGTAGGTACCACAACTACCAAAAAATAAAGATTTATAGGCTAATTGATTATGCCAAATAGATAATTTATGTCTTTATATCATGGTTTAGTCTAATTATAATGATTAGAGAGTTTCACTCCCATCCATTCAATGTGCTTTTCTTTTCCACAATGTGGGTGTAATCTTTTATTGATCCTAATAATTATCATTAGCAACTTGAGGAGGGGCAAGTGAAGTTTAGAATACATATAAATATTGAATGAATTGAATCAAATAATTACATTTTTCAGCTATTATATATATTCCAACATGATCCAATGTATTTTTCTAGCCTAATTATGATCAGGGTCACTAATAGTAGGGGCAATGACAAGTGTTATATACTAGCTCTTTGGACTGTTAGCCTAATTATGATTAGGATCACTAAATAGTAGGGACAATGACAAATGTTAAATAACTCTTTGGAGTGTCAACAAGTCTCTATTAACACTCTCATGGCTTATGTTCTTTTTTGTAAAGGGCAACAATATATTAGAACAAAAGAACGATACAAACAAAGGAACGATAGAAACAAACGACATTCCTCCTTTTCAAACAAGACAAAGAGAAGAACCCGAACAAGAGAAAAAAACAAAATACAAGCCAAAGCATCCGACAAAAACAGAAAGCGAACCCATCTAGACTCAAAACTAAAACTAAACAATATTAACTCAACACTTTTATTAATAGTCCTTGTGGTCTTTTCAGGGTCGTTTTGAGGGTATGCAAAGTGTGCGACGGTATAGGGCTTTAAAATTTTTAAGGGACTCAAAATTTGCCCTGTTAACAATTATATGCATGCGTACATATATTTTTCTCGAAAAAAATGTATTTAGATGAGAAAATATCTAAAATGAAACATTTGAATGTTTAAAAAACTAATTTGCATTATGTCTTATAGACGGTGACACTTTATATATAGCATTTCTCCTCGAAAAGCCTCAATATGTTATTTCGTCGAAAGCCTTCAAATTTTTTAAAAATTTAAGAATGGCCCTAGGTTTTTTTAATAAAAAAATGGCCTTGAACCATCACCTTTTAATCAAAATAGTACATGATATTTTTTTACATAGAATATGAATGAATGAACTCAAAATGGAACAATAATTTGAGAGCTCATACAGAGCTAGAGAAACAGGAACACAAAACTTAAGAAAACAACAAACTGAGAAAGGTAATTATGTTTATGTATGTTTTCCTGTATCATCTATAAAATAAAAATCAAAAGTTTATCTATATATTATAATCATCAATAAATCAAAGTTTAATAAAAGCATTGAAAGATTCATGTAAACTATGATCCGGTGGTCTTGGTAAGTTAAACCACATGATAGCCATTTTAGTGAGAGAGAGAGTAGTGAGATGGAAGATGAACTTGTGATTAGATGGAAAATGGATGAAGGATACAAATGACTCAACAATGCTAAATGACTCAACCCCTCCATGGAAGCCATAGAGGGGTATATATAGCTCATACGCCTCTAAACTATACATAGTTGCCTATTCTAGTCATCGCGTATGTGACTATAATAAACTATGGTGATTCTGTAATGTCGTCACGTAAAAGTGAATTCCCAACAATCTTCCCCCACGGGACGATATACAGAATTACTTACAATAATTTCCTAAATACATAATGAAAAATGAACAGAGATTCCATGAAGCTTCATATGCTGATGACGTCTTCTGTGGTGTTTGACTTCATGTCTGCACTCCAACATGAATTGTCTTTGTAGTACTTTGTAGGAGAAATACTATAGTAGGCACGAACTAAGTAACCCATACACTTCCGTTTAAGGAGAAGCTTCTGAATTAGCTTCCCCCTAATTCGTGCCTCATATACATGATTTAGAAGCTTTCAAAGCTTCCCCCCAAACTAGCAATGAATCAGCTTCCCCCTAATTCATGCCACATATTCTTTATTTAGAAGCTTTCAAAGCTTCCCCCCAAACTAGCAATCCTCTCTTGAGCAGTTTCAAAGCTTACTAACAAGCTTAGAATAATTAAGTGCACAACGGAACTGGTAAGATACCACATCAAATGTTACTGCTCCTTTAAGAATAAGCTTAGTGATTGATCATTTGGGGTAAGCATTATCTGGATCAGCAACGTATCTTCTCACGCTTGAATAGTTCTTCTCACACCGCTTCCCCCTGGAAAGTCAAATAATGCATACAAAAGTTCTCAAGATATCACTTCCCCCATGTGTCTGAAGAAATGCACCCAAAAGGCCATAAGTTAAAGCGCTGATATTCTCTGCGGTTATGACATATGTCTTCCCGGCATGGCCTAACTTAAAAAAATTCAAGAAAGATGCCCTATGTCAAGCTTTCAAGAACAAGAAAGGCAAAGGCTCAAGGGTGAATCTTCTCCTTCCCCCTTGCTGGTTTCGACATGTCGGAATCAACAACACCTTGGACGTGCATTTACTTGAGTACTTGTGTGAGGAATTAATTAGCTCAGATCTTACCCATAAGAATCAATTGCTGATCAAATCTCTACTCATAATCTCTCTCTGGCTATCATTTAACCAACCGTCTTGTTGGCTTTTGAAGTAACCACTGATGAAGTAAACCAGATATACCAAACTTGAAACTGAAGTAAAATTTCCCGTTCTTGTGACTTAAGCTTGCGCTAATGTTGGAAGAACGGTGTAGAGAATTTGTGCTCCAAGCAAATCTCTAAGTACTCAATACTCCACCCAAAGTATGAGACTTTCATCACCTCTTGCGATCATCCACAACGTCTTAGCGTGTGACACTGAGTACTACAACGTAACTCCTTTAAGTGATAGTTAACCAGGTCATCAACCATCCACCCCTTGACTGCTGGAAACTAGATAAACCAAGTCTTCAACTTAAATTAAGCTCGAGCAAGTTATCATTGAAAGTCATGCATCCAGCCAACCCCGACTTCAAGATAAAATAAGAACACGCCTTCGTAAAATGCCACTTCAATCTCAAATAAGTGATACCCGATCAACTCCGTAGTCACAAAAAATTAATTCCAAATCTAGCCTTTAAGTTTCATGATTCTTTATCCAAATTGATCCCGGTCTCGTCACAAATCTTGTCACTTTGTCATTTTAAACCTTGAATACAACCGATAAGCATTTAATCTCAAATGTATCCATTAACAACTAAATATGGCAAAAAAATCACCCCAAGTGAGTCATTTAGCCAAATTAAGTTTTAATACGAGACTATAAACGCTCAAACTGTTATACCCGCCCCAGATCTCAAACCATTGTTTGTTACTTAATATAGTACCAATCATGAGGCTACCAAACCCATTTAATAAATCATCA